>RJWM01039194.1:0-16275 GCA_004363535.1 Dasyprocta punctata | reverse complement strand
TACTTAGGGACATGGCAAGAAGGCAGCCATCTACAAACCCCAGGAAAAAAGCTCTCAGCAGAACCCATCTTGGCTGCCATTCTAGTCTCTGACCTCCAGCCTCCAGAACTGTGAAAAAATAAATCTCTACTGACAAGCCATCCGGTCAGTGGTATTGTGCTATAGTGGTCTGGCTATGCCAGGAAAAGAAAAGTGGAAAGTCCAAAACTCCTCTATATTAATTTCTTAGTCAGGAAACCAGAGGAGAGAGCTGAGAAGATGGTTTTTCCAGTTTGAGAATGGTGATGTGAGACACAGGGCAGCAGCCTATGTAGCAGAAACAGGGGTCCAGCAGGAGAAGCCATGCTCTGGTAGGCAGAAGGATGTGGTAGCTGGTACAGCAAAGACAAGGTAACAGTGTGGAGTGGCGTGGGCAGTCCTAGCCACTAAGAGGAAGCAGAGTATCTTGTGAAAACACAGAAGTTAACCCGGAATAGAGAATCTCATAGTTTAGCAAACAGAAGTCAAATGATCTCTGCTGGAGCAGCATGAGCTGGCTACTGTTTAGCAAACTATCCCTCTTTTTAATGCATGACTGTAAAGGTGGATGTGTGAATGCTAAGCAGATTAGTGGAGGGAATTATTGTCCCTTGACTTAGAGTTTTGGTGTAATGCTTTTCCCATAGCATATTAGTTTCCTGGTACTGTGTAACAAATTACCACACATGTTATGACTTAATGCAACAATGGTTTACTTTAGTGTTCTATAGGTTAGTGGTCTGGCCAGTACAGCTCAGAGTTAAGGAGGCAAAATCAAAGTATGGCTCAGTATGGTTTCTTGTCTGGAGGCTCTATGGAGGAGTTGCTTTCAGGCTATTCAGATTGTTGCCAGAACTCAGCTCCTTAAGGTGGTAGGACTGAGTTTCCAGTTTCCTTGCTGGTTGCTAGAAATGATGAATGAGCCAGGATCATTGTTTCTTCTTATTACCTTTAGTTCACTGGCACTAAAGTTTCCTAAAAGACCTTGAGTCAATTCTATCAGAACTATGCTTTGTTAGTTTTTAACTTAATTCTATTTTAAAAGTCAGTAACAGCTTTTGTATGAGATTGTTTCTTCTCAACCACACTGGTTGATCCTTTCTTGCCTTTTTTCAAAAAGTTTTTGGCATGGTTTAGCCTTTTTCAGACTGCCATAGACTTGTATTCCTCAAGTATGTAGCCTTTCCAAGTTCTTACATGTCTTTTCATGACTCCTTTAACTTTTGAAGTTGCTTTCTCTCTTTACTGTCGATATGGGTATGGTCTTGTGTCCCCCCAAAGTCTCATGTAATCACAGCATGAGTGTGGCTGAGTCTAGCATTTGTGATTGGTTTGTTGTCTAATGCTGGTATTGGTGATGTGAGTGCTGCACCCACCCAGGGGTGGAGCTGATATACAGTGTAAGGATGAGAGGAAGGCATCTTCCTCTCTCTCTCACCGGTTCACATTGCTGTTTGACAGTTGCCGTGAATGGCTGCTCCACTATGCCACACTGCCTTGGAGCCAACTGAGTATGGACTGAAACCCCCAAGAACTTAAGAAATAAACCTTTCTTTCACTAATTTTGGGTGTCAGGCACTTTATCTCAGCAATGAGAGAAAAGTAACTAAGACAACTGTTTATTTCTATATCAATTCAAATTCTTTAGCTGTTGCTTAGAATTTAAAAAAAATCCTTGTGTCTCAACACACCTTTCTCTTGTCTTGATAACTATAACAATTAATTTTCTTTGTCATTTTGCTTATTATTGTATATTAAGTACTTACTAACTATACTTAGAATTTCTAGCTTGTTTTACAGATTCTTTATTTTCTTTTCAAATAATCTTCCCATGGTATTTATGGTTCTTAACCAGACATTGGGTCCATGTCCCTCCCTGCTCACCCAGTTTTATCATTTTAGCCATAATTAATGATGGCTGCTTCTTTCAGTCTTTACTGCTCGTTACAGGAGTTACATCATCTGTGTGTAACCTATAAACCACTAGATTCTCTGCTGCCCTGAGGTTAAAATATAAACATATGCTAATGACACTTGCATATCATATTCTGTGAATTTTCTTTTCATGCCTTTTCTCCAATTTATTCAAATTTTTAAAGTTAATCTTTGTCTTCTTGATTTTTAAAAGGATGCTGCACACTGGAGATATTAGTTAAAAGGATTCTTTCAATTTTAAAAATATTTGTGTATGTGGTTTTTAATATCATGAAAGGCATCAATGCATACCAATTCATTAATCTTTCCTATAGATTCTGGATTTTGTTCTAATTCAAATGGTTTTCTCTATACACAGTTCAAACACTTGCATAATTGCATTTGTACATTTACATCTGTTATATATTTGGATTTTTTTCTAATGAAGAATGGTAGTATCACTCCCCAAATGCTAATATAACTTCACTCTTAATAAGATAAATAAAATTAAATCTATCCTGAGATTTCATAGCTCATCTACCACATTGGTATATCATAAAAGTGTTACAATGCATTCTATTACAAAAAATATGGGGAAATAATATTATTGGCAAAAGTGGAAAATATTACATCCACAGTGGAGAGTATCAATATCTAAGAAAATTATACTAATACAACTCTTTCCACTGAAAGGATCTCAAAAGCCATGACATACTATTACAAGGAGCACAACTAGTTCTCATATCTTGATTTCTAAGCTTCCTGCCCAGGAGGTACGGGGATGCAGCTCAATGTGAAGATCCTAGGGTCACTCCCCAGGAACATAACACCCCCACTGAAAACAAAAAAGCAACAAACAAGTGAACAAACTCCAAACACTGCAACTCATTGAAGTAATTAAGGTTTGAAGCGAAGTGAGCCTAGAGTAGGATATGACAGAAAGCACAAAAGTGTTCAGAAATAAAAGGTTCATGTCAAAATGACAAGGAAGACAACCTGAAGGGGTTCACACTGGCAGGAAACTGGACAATTTGGGCACCAAAAGAATATATGGCAAACATCTTGACATGAACATCTATGAGTTGAGAGTGATGCCTGTGAGGTAAGAGGGGAGACACCAATGAAAGCGGTTCTTGTCAGAAATAAATCAGTTAGTAAGTATAGAAGGACTGGTAGAATCAGAAAATCACTTTGGCATCCTTAAATGTAGTAACCAGTTTACACTAGGTTTTTTAGTACTTTCTAAGACTTTTGGTGAAATGTGCTTAGAAAATGGGACGTTTAGTGAAACTCGATTGATTCATGTCTACAAATTGTTTACTCACTTGGTTTTATAGGGGAAATGTGTATTTGTAAATAGAGACATCTGGCAGGCAGGCCCTTAGTCAGACAATGAAACTTATGATCATTGTTATTATAACAACCTGGTATCTTGTGGCCACTGTTTTATTGGGAATAAAAACTACCAATAATTTCTAAGTCATTCTTTTCAAATATGTTTAACTTGAATCCATTCATGAGAAAACAATCAAAACTCAATATATTATCTATACTGCAAGATAATTTCCTTGGACTCCTCAAAAGAGTTCTTATGTTGAAAAACAAAAGAAATATAAAGTATATGACTTCTAAATTATCAAAGACTAAAGCATGGCAATCAAATGCATTGACTCTTGTGTATGAGAGAGTTTAGATATGTTTTTAGAACAAGTGGAGGTATTTTGGAAGAAAAATGTTATTACTGATTTTCTTTCATGGAATAATATTCTTATCTTTATGTGACCACTGATGAAATATTTAGGAATGGAATGTCATGATTACTACAACTTGTTTTCCCCACTGTTCAGTAAAACATACCCGATACTCGACACACATGCAGGAAGAAAGTATGACGAAATGCTAATGATTGTTGAGTATGGGTGAAGGATAATCAAATGCTCACTGCACCCATCTTTCAACTTTTCTATCAGTTTGAAAGTTTTCAAAATATGAAACTGTGAATAGGAAGATAGCCAGAGGTAGAACTAATGGAGACCATTAGGCGATGTATTGGTCCAAGCTGTTGACTGACACAACTTGGGCCTGCAATGCGAGACAGATGGATGATTAGAAGTTTTCAAACATAAGCAGCCCCTTTGTGTCTGCGGGTTCCATGTCCATGGATCCAAACAATGGTACATTGAAATTATTCAGAGGAAAAATTGTCTGTACTAAACATGTTTTATGTTAGTCAGCTCTCCATTATTACAAGAAAGGATGGTAAATAATCAATGTGCAAAGATAAAGGGTTTAATTTGGGTGTAGAGATGCAGAGATCCCAGTTCCTTGATTGGTTAGCCCCATGTGGTGATGTAAAACTACTTACATCTTGGCCAGGGAGAAAAAGAGAAACAGGAGGGGCCTGAAGCTTCCCAGTCTCTCTCAAGGCCACATCTCCAGTGATCTTATGACCTCCCTCAAGTGCCCACTTGGTAAAGGCTGTATGACCTCTTGATAGCTCTGCCTTGGAAAGCAAACCTCTACCACGTGGACCTTTGGGGGACAGTGAAGACCCAGACTAAAGCATGTACAGACATTTTTTCCTTGTCAACATTTCCTAACCAGTACAACATTAACAACTACTTAAATAACATTAATATTCTACTAGATAGTAAGTATTTTACCAATGACTTAAGATACATCAATATGCATAGTTTATGTACAAACACCATGCTCCTTTAATTAAGGGAATTGAACATTTGTGGATTTTGAAATGGGATGGCACTAGAATCAGAACAAGTGCACATCCTCCTCCAATGAGATGACAGGAACAGAGTTCCCAAAGACACTTAGAAAAGATATTCAGTTTGGCCTGCAGTGAAAAACCTTACAATTGTTTTTGCCCAGATGCTGATATTCAACTGTAGATTAGAAAGTTCTACAAACTTCTGCATGTACTGTAGAATTAGCACCTGAGCAAGGACCAGTACCCTCATTAGTATGGGGGAGACTTTCTCACTGGCACATTTTGGGCAAATAGCATCAGCTTCCTTTCTCCATCCCACCCCACTGTTCATTATTTTCTTTTTATAATCCTTTAGTTTTCAATTTTTTCTTTTTCATTTCTTACTCTGCTCCTGCCTCAAACTTTCCAGGAAGATCTTAAACAAATAAACAATCCCCCACTCAAACTATGAGATTATGACAGTAGAATCGCACAGTTAGTTTTTAGCTGTTTGTAGAACTTGTATTTGACTTTATCCTATCTGCAACTTTCTGCTTATTTTTTTCGCAAATTCTAACAGAAAACGCATCAAGCCTAAACTAATTATTTAAATTTACTTCGTAGCAGAAATATCAAGAGTGAATAGGACAAGAAAAGAGGGAGTTCTACAAAACGTTAATATAATCAACTACTAGCTAATTAAATTGGGTAAGATATCTATCTTTCACTGCAAAAGGCCTTGTAAAAACAGAATGCATACCGATTTTCCTAGGCCACCAAGTTTTATTAATGAAACCCAACTCTCTTGAGGAGTAATATGCATATACTATGTTCTCTTAAATGACTCTTTGAAGAAGTGCCTAAAGTTATTTGGATTTAGATATTGGCTATAAGGAATAAGAATTTAAAAATAATAAGAAAAATTTGAAAAAAAGTTCAGCAATGCACTTGGGGTTTTAAAACAGTATGACATGATTTAGGCTAAAATATAGAATAAACTTGTTTATCTGTACAAAATTTAAATTAACCTTGAAAGAAATTCACTGTCTCATCATTTTTCATTTGATAGTAAATACAAGGGGAAGAATTTATAGCACTGGGATAAAGTAATTGACATCATTTTTATGTGCTGTCAATCGTTGTATGTGGGCATTGCTTTCGTGAGTATGCTGCCTAAGGCAATTTCATTATGGGTTTTATATAACGTTTCTTGGGATTTAGTTTGGCCAATAATGTATTCAAAATGCGTTTAATGGTAGGTTGAATTCATTTAAGGATCTAGTGAGCCCTTGTGTATGTTTATGTACATAGAATCCCATATATTTAGTAAATTCCTACTTTGGCATTCTCGAAAACAGAAAAATCTTACTTTCCTACATTGCAAAGTAACAAGAAGATGCAAATACTGCATTCTTCTTATAAATAACTAGACTTTGATTGTTTTCCACTGCAGCCATTACATATTATATTAATCTAATTATATGAAACAATTACTTTTTTTTGTCTTTTTGAGACAGGGTTTCACTGTGCAGTTCAGGTTGGCCTCGAACCCACTTTGTAGCCCAGGCTGACCTCAAACTCACAGTGATCTTCCTGACTCAGCCTCCCAAGTTCTGGAATCACAGACATACCCTACCACACCTGGCAAAATGGCTACCTTTGAAAATATCTATGGTTAAAACCATGTGCTGGTTTATGTAGTGTTTGTAGAAATAAATTAGACATAACTTGAAAGAACAAAGAATATCCATACACAAGCGAAAAGTTGACCATCTCTATCACCTGATTTCTTAGTTGTTTTTCTTACAGTTGAGACAAAATACCCAATACTCATAGTTAGGGGAGGAAAGGTTTATTTAGCTCGCAATTCTTAGAGGTTTTGGTCCATAATCCACTGGCTCCAAGGCAGGGTGCCATGGCAGACAGGCAGCGCAGAGGAGGAACAGTTCACAGAGGGCAGAAGGTAGCAAAGTATTAAGAGATGGCCACAGCTTTCTATCTCTTATACCTTATCCAGGATACTTAGTGAGTAGCACTCACTCCCTTAATCCTAGCACCCTTGTCCTTAGCATTGCACCAGTCAATCCCAGCATCACATACTCTAGATCCAGCCAACTCTGAAAAAGCCCCACCTATGACTGCATGGAGTTTGCGGGGATATGCAGACACAAACCATAACACGTGGAAAAGCTAAAATGAGATTATCTGCATAATTCTAACTTCCTTGGACTCAGAATTTGCTAATCACTTTGAGTAACAAAGTATTCAAGAAATGTTTGTTGAATTAGACAAATACTACATAAATGTAATGCATTACCACGTAGTGCTAAACAAAGTGTGGTTGAGAATGAAAAGAGTGGAATGTAATATAACATGTCTGAAGATGCAAGGCAAGGCTTCATGGAAAGTGTATAACTTGAAGATTGAAAAAGGAGTAAGTCTAAGATAGGTAGAGATGCTTAAAGTGAGGTGGGGACACTAACCATGGCAATGCAAACATGCACGATGACCAGTGGCAAATGGAATGATTCAGGGTGGATTTTGCTGTGGAAGGTGCAGGTGGGTGAACACTGGTGCACAGTGAATATTCACTGTTTGTTGAATAAGCGTACAAATGTATACAAGACTCGTGTATCATTTCAACATTCAGTTTGTTTACACATGAGGAAGGATACTCCAAAAGAGATTTTCTATGAAAGATGTGGTCTTTCAGACTTTGCCCAAGACATTGCAAATAACCTGGTTTTATGTATCCTGTCAAATGTCATCATTTTGTTTGTAGGGAGTGTAAAAGTAGGTATTAATTCCAACTGGTGGCTTCCTTAACATATCCACTTGAATATATTTAATGTTTCAGGGAACTGAGATGTTTACTGAAAGCACAGGCATCTTTAACTTTCAAATGAGAAATTTCTGTGGAGCGAGGTGTAGGAGTCTTCAAAACATGGGGGAGACTCCTGCAGGACACTCTGGTATGATGTAGGAAACAGTTTAAAAACAAGCACCACACAGTCCTGCCTTTAAATCTGGGTTCTGATTTTAACTAACAATGCCATTTTCAGATAATTTCCTAAACAGTTTGAGCCTCATTTTTCTCGTCCTTTGTAAAATGGCACAAAATGATTCTCGAAATTGTCGTGAGGATTAAATGAGGTAATGTTTATACCAAGCATTTGACCTCTGGTGCATGCTCAGTACTCCCTAGTGGGCAAACGCTGAATCAATTATGTCATAATGTTTCCCTTAGAAAATGGAATACAAACACAATGAATTCTTTCCATGTTGCGGTACTGCCAGTTTATCCTTGTATACAATATTTCTCAGAGATGTTTATAATTTATCTGTCTCCCTGGGGTCTTATTCAAGGCTGTGTACCCAGGAGGAACCTAATAAGTACTTCTTAAAAATCATTTCCATCAACACCTCATTCTGAATTTACTTTGATTCCAAACCACTCTGAACCATATCAATATCACTGACAAGTTTTATCTGTATATTGAGTTACCAATTTGAATTGATAATGTGTCAACTTGGAAAATATTATTCCTAACAGCTTTATTAAGTAAGCAAACAGCAATCATGTGGTTTGCACTTTAAAAAATAGGCATAAAAACTTCTCCCTTAAATAGCCTTCTATTGTTTCACTGATTCAGCCAATTGCAATTTCAATGTGTTATTTGGGATATAATTGTGTTGCCGAAATCAGCAAGGATCAAGCAGGTATTCACTGCACGTTGCATTGTACTTAAATTTACTGCTGACCTCCTTCCTCCTGGGTCCCAGTAGTCTCCTTTCTGAATATGTTTAATTACTTCAATCACTAATTTTTAAAGTATTTTGTTCTTTTGTACTCTTTGGGTGTCCTTATACAGTAGGAGAGTAGTACTGCAAGTACAATAAAAATGAGAGTCACTTTTTTTTAATGCTGAACAAAAGAAAGCCTCTGTTTTTTTAAGCCTGGAGCCACAGTTAGGGACTCTGTTCCTTTAATATATGCTCAGTGACTTGTACCAAAGACAGTGGTTCACTGGAGGATAAGGGAGTCTAGGATATTTTGCTCAATCTATAGGACAATGCACTGCATATCCACTATAGGACTGGATCCTCATTTCTGAATCTTGAATGGAATGTTCCCTACAAAAGAAAAACAAACATTTTCAACTGGTTAAATTGGAGGTGCTGACTGAAGTTCATTACAGTGCCTGTAGCACTTTTATTTGATCTTGGAGAGGTTTTCCTACTCTTGAAGCTTTTGTTTCTCGAGGCAATTATTTAAAACTAATGAGATATTCAAATAATTATTTAAACTACATTAGAAGAAGCAGGCTTAAATACTCTTGTCATTAAATATTAATTTTATTTGTATTGGTAGTTGAGCATAATTTGTGTTTGTTAATATTTTGTCAAAGACTAATTATATGAGGAATAGGAATTTAAGCATTATCCTGTAAGCTGAGGTAGCTAATTGAGAGTGGAAAGAAATAAATATTAGAGGAAAGTCCTTAAACTTGCTTTAGTGCAATAGAAGAGATTAAAAACTGGAAAATATACAGAAAACCAAGCTTAAGGTCACTTGCCAGAGGGAGGACAGTGGTGCAATCCCTCTGGACTATGTAGTCTGTTTGTCTTGTTTTTCTCATCTGTGTATTTACAAGTTTTCATATCTTATGCCTCTCTTATATTTGGGAAATTTATCTTAAATCCTAAGAATAAAATAGAGATACAAATGCATAGCCAAAAAATAAAATTCTACTGTGTAATAGAGAAGATAACTAATGAGGAAGAATTAAGCTTTCTTCTATTTGTTCTGAGGAAATTTTTTAAAATGGACCTCTTCAAGCGCACATCAAGACACAATATAGAATGTCTTAATTTTACTTTCCAAGATAAAGGGTACAATCATTTTTAATTTGACTTTGCATAAAAGTCCAGAACAAAATATTATGTCAGTTTTGTAGCAAGGATTTTACTATACTATACCTTAGGCAGAGCCTTCTGATAAGACAATCAGAGGAATAAAATTTTGAGGAATGAAAATTTCCATTTCTATCACAGCAGTGATTTTCAAAGTATGGTCACTATATTAGCAACATTAGTATCATCTAAGAACATACAGTAAGTACAAAATCTGTGGTCCTATCTCATACCTACAGAACAAGTCAGAGGCTTCCCATTATCTTGGGACAAGGTCAAGTTGAGAACCATCTATGTTTTCCAGTGCCTGCAGGAGTAAACCCACGTACATTTTCACATCTACTCTACTTTGAAAATCATGGTGCAAAGGAAAGGAGGGAGGGAGGGAAGGAAGAAAAGAGAAGGGGATATGAATAGAATTCAGATATACACATGCCAACTTCCCAGGATGAATATTACTGTATATTGCAAACACATTCTGATAAAAGAAAAACTGAAAAAAATTTAAAACTGATGCAACTTTATTAAACAGAACTTGAAACTTAAAGAATGGAAGATGAGAAAGAAGGGGGAAGGTATGTATTAGTCAGTTTTTCCATTGCTATGACAAAATACCTGGTACTTATAATTTGAGAGATTAATCTGGCTCACAGTTTTAGAGGGTTCAGTGCATGGTTGTCTGGCTCCAAGGCAGAAGTGGCATCTACAAAGACCTGATGAAGAAAATCTTTTCAACCTGTAGTAGCAAGGAAGCAGAGAGTGGAAGATTGGGGCAAGACTACACTCCTGCAGGTCAGACTCCCACAATGATCTGTCTCTTCCAATGAGACCAGCCTCCTAACGTCAGATTCAGCTATAAATTCATCAGTGGACTAGTCCAACTGATGAGTATAGTGCCTTCATGATTCACTCATTTTCAGAAACCTCACATCTGAACACATGAGATCTGAAGGGACATTTTAGATGTAAATTATACCAAGGTAGATGACAGTGATGAAAATCTATGACCTAACCACCTTTGTGCAAGAATTTTTTTGTGACATGTGAAGTATTAATTTTTATTCTTAGAATTTCCTCATAAAACCAAGCATTTTAAAATGTCTGTGTATTACGGGCTGAATTGTAAAAGGAATAATATTTTTCAATGTTATTATAAGAATGTATAAATTTCATTTTCAGATCTTCCAAAAATTCTGTTCATTTAACTCTCTGCCTATTTTGGGGCATTTACATTTCACAATTATATATTACCCTTTGGTAAATGTATGTGTGTTTGTATGTATGTATGAAGCACTTTGAATATCTTAAATTTTCCTCTTAATAATGTCTTTTAAATTGGCTTCCTGGGCCATAGTGAATGATTAGATTACAAAATACACTACTGGGTTAGATTCTGAACTTAATTAGTATTGACTAATTAAGACTCAAATATTTCTGAGACATGCAGGTTGAGTTCAGAAAGCAATCAATTCTCTGTAATCCTTCAGTGTTTTCTTTTTTCTTTCTTTTTTTCCAACATGTTGCTATTTCTACTAACGTTTCTAGCAAGTATTCTTAAATTTTGTCTCAGGCCCAATCTTTTTCTAAGTTTGTAGTGTTGTATCAAACCCCATGTGCAGGTCTTCAAAGGGATCTTAGGTGCAAGATCAGAACACTGTATGTTTTTATATAACTACAACTGACCCTTACCAATGTTCCCTTATTCCTCCTTTCTAACAGTTTACTTCCACATTCATATTTAAAGATTCATGCTTGTATGTTAAGCTACAGTGTCCTTTTAATAGTCTTCCTTCAGTTGCCAGTGGTAAAACTCTACCTATTTCTCTGTGACTGAGTTTGTCTTTTCATCATCCTGTGTAACACTTTTGTTTTTCTTCTTTAAATTTATTTGCAGAAGCAATAATGTTCGTACTTGATAAAGGGCCATGTAAACAATCTCCAAACTTGGTTTAATACTTGTGTTATACCTGCTCATTCATTAGAGGGTTTGCAAACAACTACAAATCCCATAATTTTCATTGTATTTTCCTGACCTTCCTTGTTACTTCTCTGTATCCTTATTTTCCACTTCTCTCTGCTCCACCCAGACATTATCCTGTTGCTAATGCATTACACAAGAACTCAGAGGACAAAGACACCAGGCATCTTTATACTTCATGTTACTGAATCCTTTAAACAATATTTAGGTTTGCCTTCTCTAGACTTACATGGCTTGTAGATTAGAAGTCTGGAATGAGAGTGAGATATTTAGCAAGCAGAGGGTCCAGTACTTATTCTTTCTATAAGTGTCTGTGGAATGGTTGCCAAATCAATAAACTTTTGAAGTCATCTTATTTTACTAAAAGGTAACTTTTAGTAAGTGCACTAAAAGAAATTGCATTCAGCCTTTCAGATTAGTGGGGAAGTTCAATATAAAAAATTTACTTCTATGGAAGCCTAAGAGAGTGAACATAGCTTTGAAAGGGTTTAATGTAAACCCTATGAATAATTTACATGCCCAGAGAACCTCTATCAAGGCACAACAAGAATTTTAGAAATTGACTAAGTGATAGCTAATATTAATAATAACCTAGCTGATATTTTTGTACTATACTGTCACATTTTTACATCTCTTCAATGCACTCCTTTCCTTGTACTGTGTCTCCAGATTTTATTTGTAGAAACATACAAATTCCACACATAACTACTCAAGTGTTTTCATGCTTTTGCTTTAAAATATGTGCAAGAAGGCCAATGAGTGAACAGAATGGGAGAGATGACTTCTGTAATAAAATAAGAAATTTACTGACTAACTGACATATTTTTCAGTACCTATAGAAATCAACTAATTAAGTAATCAGTGGATTTCCACACCTTGGTGCTACATAAAGGGAAAGAGCATAGGTGAACTTTAAAGCTCAAAAGAGTCCTGTTAGTGTTCTCAAAGGAATAATCATATCAGGTGAAAGCACATTAAAATAAAATATTGTTTTTTGCTTTTGGACAAGATCAACTGAAATATAACTGAAAGCCTTGTCAAAAACCAATTAGTTTGTTGGTTCAAATGACAGCTTTAAAAAAATGACAGCTTTACACAAATCTGTTTTAGAAAGAGTTATATAAAAAATCAGGGCCATTAAGTTTCCAGTAATATCGAGACTGAGGTCTGAAAATTCTCCCACTTTAAAGCAGATAGAGATGCTGTATAAAATATAACAAACATCGTCACATCCTAAATGCATCACTCTACTCTTAATAACAGAAGGGGAGCTGACAGGGACCAACATTAACAAGGAATTTTAAAGTAAGAAAGATGTGAGCCATGAATGATTGGCCTGAGAGTGTTTGCAAGTTTTTGCAAAGCCTTAATTTATAGTGGATGTTTCAGGATTGAACACAATACTTTTGGTCTCTTTGCAAGGAAGGTTAGACCTGACAGCATTGTACATCACCAGAACTTTTTTGGAAGTTTCCTCACATGTAGTTTTTTAAAATCTTCAGTTCTTCCTTTGTTCTTAGGGGGGCCCTGTAGCAAAGAGCTAGAACCCCTAGTTTTAAGTGACCTTTTGTTTTACCTCACAGCTGTCATGAGGACTTGCAATGAGGGGTGATAGGGTTAGCTACAACCTTCCACCTAACACCAACCACTAGATCTTTCCAATGTCCAGGCAAAATGAGTTTGAGAAGACAAAATGTCTCAAACTCATTTATCATTTATGAAGATTTTAGCTTGGTCCTTCTCTTTTCTACCATGACCATCCATGCGTAGCATGTTCTGTCAGATATGTTTATATATAAGGCTTTGGTTTAATTTTGGTTTGCAAGATTCAAGTTTCTGTCACCGAGCTGATAGTTCTCAGAAAAATCATGGTTTTTATTATCTTTGATCGTGTCAAAGGTAACTATGTTGGTTTTGTTTATCCAGAATTCAGTGGAACTACTGATTGTAGAAGGGGTATGAAAAGAAAGTAGTGGTCACTGCACAGATTTATATGAGAGTCTCATATGAAGATATATAAAGAAAGATGCTGCAATAGGCGATAGGTACAATTTACCATGAACAAGCAGTCTGGTAAGCTCCCTTTTGGAAATGGGTGAAGACAAGAGGTAAAGAAGCAGAGAGGCAGACTTTTGGCTTTAGAGCTCTGAGTGATTAGCCAGTTATTCTACTAAGGGAAAAGACTATGTATACGGTAGTCGTGGGGGTTACCATACTTTATATTCTCAATGTATTCCTCATAAGAAAATAGGAAATGAAACAAAAACAGAGAAAATGAAAAGAGATCAACAACGAACAACTGGGTTGGGACATTGAAAGCCTTCATATCATTAAGGTAGTGACTGATTCAATAATGCGTTCATTGTGGTTAGGGGGAGACTGGAGAAACAATCCATTATGAACCTCTGCATAGGTATCATGAGGCACTATCAATTTCCATAAGTTTTACATGCCTCTCCCTGAAGAATCTGGGCAGAAGGTAATTCTTAGGCCATTGCTTTTATTGTTTGGCTGTTCCTCACAACAGTGGATAAAGTGTAAATCTGAATACAACAGATCACTTTTCTTCCAGTGGGGCCCACAGTGAGGTAGTTTTTTCTAAAAGAATATGTATTTAACAAATCTTGACATTTGGGTTTAGCGCATGAATTAGCCATTCTGAGCAGGGCTTTGATCTGTGCGGTTGCTGGCTCAGCAATGAGAGACGATGTGGACTGTGAATAACCAGGGCAGTTCTTACCAGAGGCAGTGACCTGGGAAATTCCTTCTTCACCTTTCTGGCCTTGGGTATCCTCTTATCTCGCAGAGCTTTGTTCTCAAGTATACACTGAAACACTCAAATCTTATCTCAGATTGACTCTCAATATTAAAATAAAAGCTTCTAAAAGATAAACATTGATTTTGCGGTTTAACAAGTAACAAATGCCAGCCTATAAAGCAGTAAAACTTACTACCCTTTTTCTTAAAAAGCTGAAAGTCATCACAGTTTGAAAAGCTTTTCAAGGCCTAAGTGCAGAATGTCAGGATTTTCATGTGCATTCAAGAGAGAAAGTAAAGCCATAGCATTTGGAGTCAGACACATGTGGGTTCAAATGCTGTCTCATCTTTCTCATCAGGAAGATGGGGAAACAAAGAGGACCTCCTGTGTAAGAGTGCTGTGATGACAGAGAATATGCATGAGGCCTTCAGCACAGAACCTCATCCTATACCCACACATAATAGACTGAGTATTGACATCATTTTCAGTATAGTTCCTTACAGTCTATGGAGTCCTGCCTTCCCCACTGAAATTCTGAACAGTATATCATGCACTCTTTCTTTCTTTCTTTACTTTTTTTTTTTTTTTTTGGTGTGGCACCGGGGACCGAACTCTCAACCTCACGCCTGCCAAACAGGCACTTAAGTCACTGAGGCAAACTCCCAGCCCTAGTTTTTTGGGGCAGAGTCGCACTATGTAGCTCAGGCCGGCCTTGCACCCACGTTGTAGCCCAAGCCGGCCTGGAACTCACAACGCTCCGCCTACCTCAGCCTCCAGAGTGCTAAGGCGTGCGTCACCACGCCTGACTCATGTGCTCTTTCTTTAAACTTAACTTCTCAATTTCTGCATTCAGGAAAAATGTCTCATTTAAAATTGGAACCATTGCAGATAGATTAGCTTTTAAACCAAGAGTGTAACAGAATAGGCTTTTAGCAAAGGCTCTACCAGACCACAGGTTCACTGCTCAGAACGGTTTCTCTAGCCTGATGCAAGTAGTAAAACCTGTGCTCTTCTTAATGTCCTGGTGACCAGTACTGTGAACAATACAGAAGTTTTTGCATCTTTTATTTGACTAATTGAAATCAATGAACAGTTAGGATTTTTCTTTGGGGTAAAACACCTGCTTCCCACTAGGGGGCTACAAGGCAATAGAAATGGAATACAGTACCAGCCTACACTTTGCTCATGATTGCTCTTTTTCTGAAAATAATTATTCTCCAAGTGCTAACATTTGTCTTAATTGTTAGAGAAATATACTGTTATGCCATTCAGAGATCCCTTCTTTGAATAAGTCAGAGCAATGATGAATATGCAGAAGGTAAATCCCTATGTTTATGGTTATAAAAACTTGTGCCAAGTAGAAAAAAATACATACAAATATGAAAACGGTTGGTACGATGTAGTTAATAATTGCACAGCTGTCTTACCACGCCAAAACCACTTAACTTTGACTATGCATCATTTTGATAAGCAGGCACTAAAGCCCTTTATTAATACATACCTCTGAAGTGCTGAAGTTCTAGGATCTTTTGAAAAAAAAAAATGAATTGGCCTAAAAGATATTCAAGACATCAAAGACAAAATGGTGATTTTATTCATTACTCTCTCTGTGGCATAGGTTGACACACTATGATAAATGTACCAAATGTCATTTTGGTATGGATTGGAATAATTGTGGCTCATTTTTTTGTCCCTAAAGTTGTCATTTGAGCTTAGAGATCAGCACCTTCAGTTCATCCTCTGACTGAATTCACATGTTGTTTGTAGTGACAGTTCATGTGGGGCCATAATTTTTTCTTCAAAGGAGTACAGCTTTATTGATCTCATATTAAGGGACTGGAGTGAAGCTATTGTTGTCACTTGTGCTCATCTCTGTCTGCACAGGAAATCAAACTTTGAGAGAATGGAATTTGAAATGCCATTGGGAAATCTTGGCAGTTTGAAAATATCTGCACATCAGAGGCAAATGGACTCCTCATGGCATACAAC
>RJWM01039193.1:0-16255 GCA_004363535.1 Dasyprocta punctata | reverse complement strand
AGGATAGCAGCTGTCTTGAAGAGGAAAAGCACATTGAAAAATCAAATTAGAAAGATTTAAACTCAGGGTGGTCTCTGGGAGGGAAATTCCGCATTTCTCACCAAGTGTCACTTGTAAAAACAAGATCGATAACTATACTACTGATTCTCTGTTAGTTCATCAGAAAGAATAGTTCGTGTTGTCATTGTTTGACTGATCATTTTTTATGCCTAGATCTCATAATTTGAACAACTACTTCTAAGATAACAATATGTAATATATTGACTAGTATGGATTTCTTACTTTTTTTAAAATTCTGTATTACTTCCACCTTCTTTTGCTTTGCTTCTTTAAAATAAAAAAATAAAAATTAAAAAAAATTAACTATGAGAAACTGAAAAAAAATGGAACCTAGTAATCAACGAAATGATTCGAGTGAGGTTTGAATTAGAAGAAAAGTACATTGTTTTTGCAAGACCTCAAATTTTACTCAAATTAGGTTTCAAGAATCCTGCACACACATCCATTTTTATGTATTAGCCTTTATCGTAGCTGTATTTATAAATAAAGTGTCATGTTTTAAGCACTTATTGCAGGACATTTTACCATTGCCAACATTTTCATAGAATAACCTTCTCTCGAATTGCACTTGAATTAATTTTAAGTTTATTCTACCATAATGCTCCTAAATATAGAGAATTGCATGCAATTATTAATTCCATTTTAAAAGAAACAATCGTTTAAATGATGCTTAGCTTTCAATGAAACATCAATCGCTGCTTTCTTCTGAAGTTTTAAACCACCAAATATTTATGCTCTCTCAAACCTGTCTAATGAGTTCATCCTTCCTGGTCATTTCTCTCCACAGCCTTTCACATTCGCAAGCTGATCACACACACACACATACACACAATGCTAGTGGTTGACTGCCTAGTGGTTGGGTAGCTAGTCACGTTCATGCCTTAAAAGTTAATTTGAAAGTTCAGATAGGACCTGTATACATGAAGTTGCCAAAAGGGAGAAATTTCTGGGTAGTCTAAAATGTCTCAGAATCTTTAATTAGCCTGGAGAACACATTTCAGTGCAAGTGCATAGCTCATGACATTTACAGGATGCACAATTCTTGTAAAACTATGTCTTTAATTCTAGATGCTTTAGTAATGATTATCAAATTACATATTGGAAAAGGGAACTTATGTGCAAATCATTTCACCTTCTATTTCTTCAAGTGAAGAGTTAAAACAATTATATTTAACCCTTGGCCAAACAAAGCATAATAGAGATTTTTGGAATGACAGGTGTTGTTGAACTCAACTATTATATTTCATATGTAATTATTTCATCACTTGAGAAAAACCATGAGCCAAAATACAGCAGAAAGAGTGAAATAGAGATAACTCAATCCTGCAAGATTTTGCAAAGAAACAGTTGGGTAGATCCAAAACAAAATATTCTGTATGGCTTTACTTCTAAAATATTACTACTACCACTTTAAAAAGAAGGGATTGAAACAGTGTAGTAGTTCCCTTTATCCATAGGGATATATTAGAGTATTTTCAGTGTGTGCCTAAATTTGTACATAGTACTGAATATATGTAATTATATGTGTATATATATATATATATATATATACATATATAATTTTCCTAAATATTTAACTATGCATAAGTACAATTTATAAGTTAAAGCTGTAAGGGACTAGTAACTATAAAAAAATACAACAATCGTAACAATACGCTGTAATAGAAGTTGCCTATAACACACGAATTGTGTATTTCTAGAAATTTCCATTTAGTATTCTCAGACTATGGTTGACCATGGGTAACTAAAACCACAGAAAGTGAAACCGTGGATAAGAGAAACTACTGTGTACAGTTTCTGAATTAACCCAGAATTTTTTGTTTTTGTTTTTCATTCTCTTTTCTGCTTACTTCATATCTGTTTTGATATTGGATCATTTACTAATTTCTACTAGAAACTATTTAAAATTCACATCAGTGGAGAATAACTGGAAAGAAGCTAGAATTAGAGAATAGCTGGTAATAATGAGCTAACATCTTCCTCATGCAGGTGCCCTCTGCCTCCAGGAAAGTCAAGAGGCCAGGACAGGTGGGTAAGCTGGAGCCGACACTGACATACAAGAAAGAACTGAAGTAGATCAAGAAACACAGTTGGTTACTTTGGAACAAAAGATGTTGCCTGATGGACAGGTGTGTGAGGCAACTTCCTTCATATGCAGAATACAAGGGCTGTCTGTCCATGCACTATTGGAAGGAAAATGACTCAGAAGTCATTACAATGGACCCGGGGGACATTGTGCTAAGTGAAACATGCCAGACACAGAAAGCCAGACACTGCACAGTCCCACTCCTGTGTGGACTCTAAAGTAGTCAGATGGTTAGAAGCAGAGTACCATGGTGGTTATCATGAGATTGGTCAGAGAAGGCTATAGAGAAATGGTGGTCAATGTTATGCAGGACGAATGAGCTCTGGATACCTGGTGTGTACTGCATGGTGACCAGAGAGGCAGTACCATACTGCTAAGAGAGTAGGTAGATCAGTGTTCTCGACACAGATGCACGCGTGTACACACACGCACATGCACGCAATGATAGCTATGTGAGGCAATAGTTAATTACCTCGACTGTGGACATTATTTCACAATGTATCCCTGTACCAATGCTTCAAGGATATCTTAAGCATATACACTATCTTAAAAGTCATCACTGTGAGAAACTAAGCAGTGATGTTCAAGCTGCTTATTTATTAATACGCAGGTTTAGTTAGTATCTAAGCAGTCCCATAAGAATTAGTTTAGGATGCACTTCCTGTTTTTCTAACTTTCTAAGTGTTGGTATTTTAATTGTAGTGACAAGTTTAATTTAGTCTCAATATGTGGTCTGGACAAATTTCCATCATGTTTGACCTATAGTGCAATTTCCTAAGCAAAAGAACATAATTGCTCTTTGGCCTCAAAGTTTGAAAATGCAAATATTTTATCGCATACTCAGACAGTGTTCACTGGGTAGACAGATGTCAATATGAAAAAAATCTGAAATGAAACCAATAACCACCATGAGTGTAAGAGAGCCAGCACTCTTTGAAGTAGCCTACAGGGACACTAACAGGTGAACGGATAAAGAAAGCAATGGAGCACTATGCTGCCATAAAGAGAGATAAACTCGAATCACCCATAGGAAAATGAATATACTTTGAGATCATAATGTTAAGTGAAATAAATCAGACACACAAGCCTTAATATGACAAGGTCTCTCTTATATAAGAAACCCATAATATAAATAAAGAGCAAAATGAAAGGTAGATAATAGGAGGGAGTGAGGTAGATATTTCTCAAAGTGAAAGGGATCAAGAGATGAAGGGAAGGGGTAGAGCAGGGGAAGAGGGAAGAGAAAACACATGAAGAAAGGAATTAAGACGCATTATTTATGTGTACCAACTCCTCACAAGGAATGTAACCATCATGGACTGAAAACATGTATTAAGAAAGTGATCTAAAATAAATAAGTAAATAAACAAATGAATGAATAAAATTTAAAAGCGAGCCAGCAGTGTTTAGTGGCTGTCTGAGTGTCTCTTTGAGAAAACTAACCACCAACTGATGCTTTGAGTGTAAACTGCTCATCTGGTCTATAACAAACACTTCACTTCTCTAATCTTCTTCTCCTGTGTGATGTTTCTCTGGATACCAATGTGTTTGTGCCCCACACAAAGGGTAAAGCCCGGCTGATGAGTGGTTCACTGCTCCAAGGGTGAAGGCAGAGAGACCCCCAGCCTTTGTTTCATGTTGAGTGACAGCGATGGTTTAAACAACCAACACAACCAGCTGCTGTGCTAGAAGGCGGGCATTTGGGATGGGTGGCATTCTGCCTAACCTCAACTACCACTTTCTTTGACCAATTCATTTAGGAGGAACCATTCTTCCTTCCTTCTAGCATAATTACAATTCCCTGCTTAATGTTTCTGCTGACTCGTTCCCCTTCATAAATCTTTGGTTCTTCTGCTCTCTCCTTCCCTTAACGAAGTGCGACCTGAGGGAGAGGTGGGCAGTCAACAGACAGGTCAGTCACCAGATTTGAAATCTAATGAGTGAAACAATGGCTAGCGCAGGCAAGGCTCAGGTTGACTCTCAGGTACTGAAAAAGAAAAAAAGAATAAAGATCAAGTCCTCCTTTTTTGTTCCTGTTTACCTTCAGCCAAAACACCTGCATATGAAGAAGATGAAGGGCAAGGAGAGGAAAGCAATAGGCTTGCATGTGGAACACACCCACTGGAGCTCAGGAGTCCTTGGTTCAAGACCTTCCGTGTACTAGCCCTGGGGCCTGTGGCTCAGAGTTCAGCTCTTAGAGTCTCTGCTATCTCTCTGTTGTCTTTCTCCATAGATTACTATTATTTTATGCTGTTACATTGACAGTGTAGAAAGTGGTGGAAATATGCACGCATGTGGAAATGGATTTGATGAATTTTGGAAATGAGTTAGAAGTGGGGAGTTAAAGCAGAAGGAATCATGTTTAACTTCCACTTTCTTAGGAAAGTCAATAGTGACAGCAATAATGAAGACAGGGCATATAGGAAAAAAGGAAGTTTGGGAGGAGGTAATAAAGGAGCAGGAGACCAGTTAAATTGATAGCAACTAAGGTACATAAAGCATCTAAGTGCTTGTATTGTTTGGTTGATTTGGGGGGCCGGCAGTCTGAGCATCTCTTGGGAGGATGACAGTGTGCAATGTAGCAAATATGGGGGATTCCCTTCTGTCTCATCTTTGAGGCCCAATATTGTTCTCACTGTTTTGCTTTATTCTGATTAATTGGTTTTTGTTTTATTTCATATTCTGTTTTGATTGGTTTTATTCTGTTTCATTTTTGGTTTGATTTTACTATACCTGATGGAATGGTCAACTATTGTGAAGATAACAAGATATACTATTGCAGCTATTGTTTTCCTAGTATCCTGCTTTGAAGTTCTGTATCAGTTTTACTGCTTTGTTTTGATTGACTTCATTCTGTTATGTTTTCTTGGATTTTACTATCTTTAAAATAAAATTTTAAAAAAATTTTTTAAATAAAATAAAATAAAGGAGCAGGAGAAAATGTATTTGACCTGATAATTATAATTCTAAAACTCTCTTTCCCCATATGTGTCTCCATTTTTTATTCTTTTTTTTTTCTTTTTCAGTACCAGAGATTGAACCTGAGCCTTGCACGTGCTAGGCAAGCACTGTACTACTGAGCTGTATTTCCAGCTTTTTTGTTGGTTTTTATTTTGAGACAGGATCTTTCTGTGTTGCCCAGGCTTCCCTCAAACTTGTGATGTTCCTGCACCCTGCTCTGAGTACCTGGGATTATAAGCAGGAGCCACGGCTACCAGCATGTGTCTCCACACCAAAAAATAAAAGTGTCAAACTGCAGGAACTGAGATAGGTACCTCACATTTATCCCATTCCAGGTGCGTTGTTCTGACTGATATCCCTTTTCCTCTTTTTGGTCTTGCCACAGATTCCCATTTTCCCCTGATTAGATATTTCTTAGAACATTAAGAAGAGGAAAGGAACTTACCCCTCTGGGGTCTGTTTAAAGATACACACCCCTCTGGGGTCTTGAGCTGAGCATAGTGGTGCACACCTAGAATCCTAGCACTCTAGAAGGCTGAGGCAGGAAGATCACAGGCTGAAATCTATCCTGGGCAATTTAATGACCTGGTAAGAACCTGTTTAAAAAAAAACATTTTTTAAAAATTTTCTGTATGACTGTGTGTCCAATCTGTTTCTGAATTCTCTGCCTAAGAAGTTCACCTCTGTTGACCAAAGGAGATGATTCAGGAACACAGGGAGGAAAAAGTAGGGAAACAAAATAGTGCCTTTCTATTCAGTCGAACCAGTCACATTTTTCCTGGCAATCAATGAGGCAATGAACAGAACAGATCCACACTGTCACGAGTGGAGTATTCTAACTCTTTCACAGGAGTTACCAAGAGCTTGGTTTCCTGTGCCTTTTCTCTCCAGACTATTGTATGAGTAGAGAAGGTACTGGAGAGTTGAAACAGGTAGAACATGCCTCAAATCTTTTCTCAGAGTTGTTAAAACTCAAAACTCCTCAAGAATAAAAACTGGGAAATTATTACTTTACACAAATAATGTTATCTGCAAAAGGATAAAACCTAAGATAACCAAATGTGTGGGTAGCAGGTAGCCACAACATGTAACAAAAATATAAAACTCCAAGAAGGGTGTTCAGTGTAAGTGTTCTGGTGGTGTAAAAGTAAGGGAGACAAAGATCAAATAAACGTCTGGGGAAAGGTGAGGATGGTTTTCATGAAGCAGGCGGTTATCTGAGCAGGTATCTGAAATACAATGTCTGGTGGAGAAGGAGCCTGGGGAAGTCATGATAAGCGATCGCAAATGGAGTGATAAAGATGCTGGAGTTTGGATGTGGAAAGAAATCTTGAGAGTAGTAATTTATACAGTGTGGCTGAAGCATATAATGGACTTGAGGCATGCTGGAGAATGTTGCGATGCTGCTGGAATTCCATGTATGCTGGGTGTGCTGAGGGCCCTCACTTTCTCTGTAGTATTTTCTTCTCCCTCACCAGAGGAGACATAGAAAGAATATCGGGAAAGCCAGTCTCCTGGGTTCCCGGGGACACCAGAACCTGTCCTTCTCTTATAAGACCTGTCTTTCCAGATCTCTGGGAGTTATTAGAAAGACGAAGAAGAAGAAGAAGAAGCGGAGGAAGTGTGGGGAGGAGATAAAGGAAAAACACAGAGTATGAGTTTATACTCACCGGCAGTGACACAGAGTTGCCCCTCTCATTTTCGACATGCCTTATCTCGTAAATCTTTCTCATGACATCTCAGAATCCCCACATCTGGAATCTCAACCCTCCACTCTCAAAGCTCCACCTAACTCTTGTAGAAAACATCTACTTTCCTGCTTGCATTTGCTGACACTAGAACCTTGATCATCAACCAAATTCTAATGCAGTTTTTCCTTGGCTTAGGATTTTCAGGCTCTGGAGGAGAGTAGGTATGACCTGGTGTCCTGAGTTAGACAAGAAGCCGAACCAGCCAGAGCTCCCACTGGCTTCCCATTCAAGTTACTCAGTAAAGCAAGCTTCATTTTTAGTCTCCTATGAGTAAGTTCTATTTCACTTTGTAACATGGCTTTTGTTGCCCTGCTTGGGAAATAGCAACCTAGTACTGCTCTTTTTTAAATAGTAGTGGTAGCAACAGCAGTAGCAGCAGCAATAGTAGTAGGAGTTGAACTCAGGGTCTTCACACTGAGCTACATCACCAGCTACTAGTTTTTTGTGGGGGAGGGGCACACAAGTTCCCCCTAAATCACTACGTTGCCCAGAATGGCTTGAACTTACGATTCTTCTGTGCTTGGTGACTTTGTGAATGGTAGTCTCAGTAACAGGAATAACAAAGAGAGGAAAAAGAGCCAGGATGATCAGGGTCAGAATGATGGGGTAGAAGAGAAAAGAGTCAGTTGTGAGCTTGTAGAATTTCCAGACATCCTGCACTATATAAAAGGTTGTCCATCCTTGAGGCAATAAGGCCCTCTCAGAAGCAGTTGGGAAAGATGTAAGAATGTCGGCTGTGGAGTTAGACACATGTTGGTTTGAATCCTGCCTTCATGCCTGGTTTCCTGTGTGACTCTTGGCAAGTTTCTCTGCTGCGTGTCTTCACCTGTAAAATGAAGTAAATCGTGCCTGTCACAGAGAAGATTTAAATGAGAAAGAACGAGAAAATTCTACTAGAGCACTTTCAGTATTTCCTGGCACAGAAAAAAATCTAAGTGTATAAAAGTGGTGAGTTGTTACTCTTTGTCTCTGCTTTACACAAACATGAGTGAAAATAAAGAATTACATAAAAATTCTAGATTATCCTGTGTAACACAGGATTACATCCTCCTTATTTGCTTTCAAGTCTTGATTCGAAGTTGACTGAGCTTGCAAACTGTCCCAGGCATTCCTTCCTACAGTGATGAGGATATTTATATGATGTTTAGCAAAGCTCTGTACCTACACAGGATTTGGTGCAATTTTACTTTATAATTATGATGAGACTTAGGTTAATGCATCACATTTTTGTGTTTAGTGCTAAGGATTCAACCCAGAGCCTCTGTGATAGGCAAGTACTCCACCACTGAGCTGTACTCTCTGCCCACCACACTTTTAAGCCCAAAATCTCATTCAAAATTATTTCTGATGAGCGTGTGTTTATCAAAGTGGTAATCTAGGGCCAGGGATGTAACTCAGCAGCACAGCACCTGCCTGGCAAGCACAAGGCCATGATTTTGATTCCTGGTACCAAAAAAAAAAAAAAAAAAAGGTGGTAATCTAAACAAAAGGGCATTTGCATAAGGAGTCTCCCTAGTGGGCATGTGACGGCAAATCTCTGCACCGTGCAGGGCAGAGGGGTGCCCGATCCACTGGAATACGTTCAAAGCTTATCAGTGTATGTGACACTTGAGTGTTCACACCTGTTCTATTGGGAACAAATGGTCTACTTTAGAACGGGATAAAACTTACTAAAGTTAGAATTCTCACAGGACCTTAAAATTGAATACAGACATGTAATTGACAAACAGTTACAGATATTCCAAAGAAGACCATTCATTTATTCAACATTTATTGAGTGCAGAACCCATAGAAGATGGGTAGTGTGCCTAGTGGATTCTGGCATATTTCCTTATAAAATCTGGCTCTGATGTTTTCTATTTAAACTCCCATACTTCTCAGTTTAGTTTTCTCTGTTAAAATGAAGATAATAAACCTATCCTTAGGGTGTTACAATGTCAAATACTATAATGTGCTTAAAAAGTCTAGAACCATACCTACATTAAATATAATTTAGTCAATAAATTTACATCATTAATGTTACCAAGTTAATGTAATAGCCAGCTACCAAATAAATGTTCAATAAATGGAAATTATTGCTGTCGTTATTACATTTGTAAAGTACAATTGTGTACGAGAGATAAATATACTAACTACAATAGACAAATGTCCTTATCCACAAATGACTCAGAATCTTACGGAAAAACACATTATGGTCATGTAAGGTTGGTTCAAAATTTTTCAAACTAAAATGATTCAAGTGGATTAGATTTTATAGATACTTTAAAATACAGAAATTTTCTAAGACTGAGCCTCCCTGTAATGCAAAAATTTCAGATGGAATGCAGTTTTAAGAGTGATTAATTTATAGCCACCAAATAACAATAATTTCAACTTTTGAAAATTACCACCAACGAAAGATTTGTTAGCTAAGACCCTGATGAGGAATGACTTTCCTGTGACTCGGACAAGCGGTGGAGCTGTTCATAGTACGGGCTCAAGAGGAGCCCTGGTAATTAGATCTCAGTTCCAAAGGAAACTTTTCTATTGTTTAGCCAGTCCATTTTTCTTTCCGATAAATTTGACCCTGAAGTACAATAAATGCAATTTTATATACACTATAAACATGCAAAAACACTATCAGGGGTGTAAAGTTTGCTCATAATTGCTTTCTTAGTATATCTAGTATATACTAAAGATTAATTTTTGGCCTAAAAATAAGCCGTTAGACATCTTTATATATACATACATACACATATATATAAAAGGGAAACACTCACAAAAATCTGTACTTCATTTTCCACTGTTGCTCCATATGTGAAGGTCAAGTTGTAATTCATTCTGTTATTTTTAATGTCATATTATCTTCATGTCTTTCCATTCTTCTATGTAAACATTTGAAAATAGCTCCAATATGAATATGGAGAACTTGTTTCTGAGGAGTATAACTTCAAACAACTAGCAAGCAATGGCTGTGTGCTCCAACTTAAAAGAAGTGGGAGATGTTTTGCCATCACCAACCACTCATATTAAAGCAAAGAGATCTTAATTCTGGGAATGCAAGTAATTCACATCAGAATGAATGGCCAGATATAGTGTATACCAAGGACAGTTCTAGGTACTCAAGGTTAAAAGAAAAAAATGGTACTTGACTATCAAAGGGTTTTTGTATGACTGTGTAAGGAGACAAACATGCTTGTAGGTAATTATAATTCAAACTGACTATTTTCCCTATACTAAGTAAATGAGTGTCCAGTTAAAGTAAATACTATTGGTTTCCAGTTGACAATTTTTACACTTTTTACTGGCTCAATACACTAATAGAATGGAACTTTCTACTGATCTTTACCTGGAGTAAGGTATTTCAGAAATAAGGATTCATTTTGATTTTTGGTGATTGAAACCAAAATGTCTATTCTCTCTTTAGATTTTCTTATGCTAATTTATAGCACCATATTATCAAGTATTCCATTCATCCTACTATTGTGAGAAAAAATAATGACAGTATAACTATCTGGATTTACCATTAACTTTCCATAAAAAAAGTAGTCTGAAGATGTTTTATATCAAAATGCTATGCCTTTTTCCATTGTAATTTGAAAGCTAAAGGAAAGGTGTAGATCAAAAATAATAATGATAAGTGAAAGAGAACAGAAGAAATCAGAGATGACTGGAAATGAGAAAAGCTGGTTATATTCCTGTATCAGACATGGACTTGCTTAGTAATTTTGGATACTTGGGCTTATGTGTTCCTATTGTAAGATGAGAAAGAGGACCTCCTCAGCTAAAATTCTTTGATTCTAGAATCCTTTAAAAAAAAATAAAAAATCCTCTGCTCCTGACGCTAAGGCTGTGTTCAGTTATCCTGAGGACAGCTGTGCCCCATTGTACAACAGAAGGAGGAAACCCTGGTGCCTAGGACAAGTGACTTCCTGATGACCTTACATGTTGCTCAAGAGGCTGAAGCAGGATAATTGCAAACTCGAGGACAGCCTGGGCAATTCATTAAGACTTTCTCACAAGAAATACAATCCGGCATTGACAGCATCTTGATACTGTTAGTTTGATATCACCTTGGCTAGATTATAGTATTCAGGATTCGGTCAAACACTGGCCCACATCCTGCTGAGAAGAATCACATATAATGTAGCTCACATGTACAATCAAGTGACTTTAAGTCAAGCAGATAGTCCTTGCTAATCTATGAGATTCATCTAGTCAACTGAAATGCCTCAAAACCGACATTTACTGCGGAAGAGGAAATTCCAACTGTGGACTGCAGGGTCAGCAGTTGCCCAAGAGTTTCTGGATTGCTGGCCTGCCTTGCACACTGGGGACTTCTCTACCTGGGCCCCATAAGCCTGTAAGCCAGCTCTGCAAAACATCTCTCTCTTTCTCTCTCTCTCTCTTTCTGTCTCTCTCTCTCTCCTACTAATTCTCTTTTCTCAATAGAACTCATTGACATAACTCTAGTGTGTGTGCACATACATTTATTTATGATATATATATGACATATATTTGTGTATATCTATGCATATCTATGCACATATATTGTGTACACATATATTTTGTGTAATTGAATATAGCTAAAAATTGATCACTTATGTAAACATTTCTTCAAACCTGATTTTGTGAGCTAAAATTGTCAATTTGAACAAAAGTTAATATGGATATAAAACTTAATATGTGTTAGGTATATTTTATTCTTCTCAGTTTATTTAGTTCTCACTTCTGCTCTGTAAGAAAAGTACATGTATTAGGCTCCTTTTATAATCAGGGACCCTAAGACAGAGTCAAGTTAAGTGATTCATCCAGGGTCATGTAACGGTAAAGGATAAAACTCAAATTCAAACTCAGAGAATATGGCTACAGAACCAGAACTCTTAACTTGGCCACGACCTCTTGGAATTAGACCTGAACTCCTGTCAATGAACAGCAGATTTCACTCTAGCATTAAGACCAGAATAGGCAACTGAGGACAAGCTTGAGATTAGATTTTGTTGCTGGATCCAAAGTCAGCTTGATCTCTAGTTAACCCCAAACTAGAGAGGGACTCACGATCTCTTATACAGGACCAGGTAGGCAAGTAGGTGAGGGAAACTTTATCCATGATGAGCAAGGCACTTTAAACTGCTGATCCAAGCACATCTCTCTTCACTACTTGTGGTTTTCCTGAACATTAGGTAAGAAACCAGGAGCAACCTGGTGTTAGACTGGCTTTTGGAAAGGCAATGAAATAACTGTTAAGTTTGAAGATATTATCATTAATGAAAAAAGTTTAGATTTTTTTTCCCAAAACTTTTTCATAGAACTGAAGGAAACACAGTTCTTTAACTCCAGTTGAATAATACGTCAAGATGTCAGCAGCTGCTGGGCGTGGTGGCACACATTTGAGAGGCGAAGGTAGGAGGCTGAGGCAGGAGGATTGTTGCAAGTTTGAGACCAGCCTGAGCTACAAAGTGAGCTCAAGGCCAGCCTGAACTGCAGAGTGAGATCCTTGTCCCCTAGACAATGTAGACAGAAGTGGGTTGGCACCTGTTCATGTCTCACAAGCTGTCTGCTCTTCTGTTCCATGATTTCCCAAACGGGGTCTGTTCTTCTCACCTCAGTGATGAGTTCAGCTGAAATGGCTGAGTGAACTATTACACCAGTCTGCTCAAACTATTTTCTACCCTTCGACAATCAACTCAAATAAGTATTCAGTCCTCGTTTATAAGGGGCATACAGCTTGGTGTGCGTTTGTCTTTTCTGCACAAAAAAGTCATATAGGACTTGGAAATGACCAAAAGAGGTCACTGCGTGTCCTGCCAGTGTGGATTTGGATGTGACCTAGTAGACCTTCTGGGAAGCATCTACTTTTATACAGGTATGCACCTTTGATTAGCAAATGCATTTAAGCATTCCTGATTTCATGTCGATAGCTGTTGTTCAAATTCACATTTGAACTGGTCTTCATAGCATACAATTTCTTGTGTCAATTAAAGAGCTAAAATATTTGATAGATGCCCATTTTATATTTACACAAAAACCATATTGTTCAGTGTCAAAAATTAAACTCTGAGACTGCGGGGGTAGAGAACAAGGCCTCACCAAGAAGCAAGCCCTCCCTGAGAACCAGCGCCATGCATGCGCCACCACCAGCTAGGGGACAGCAAGACCGCAGCTCCTTCTGGCACACGGGGTTGGCAAACAAGATGAGCCAATCCTCCCCACCCTCCATAAGCAACTGGCTGATCTGGAGAAACACAGGCTGCAGTGATAGCTATTGAGGTGAAGTGCAATTTGATGTTTGCAGTGTTTTGGTGTTTCACTGACCTTGCAGGCCTAGGACCAATGGTCTGATCAATCTATTCAGAGGACAGTGGCATGCAGTGTGGCATCTAGGGGGGGATCTCCTTCTGAAGGTAGTAGCCATTGTTAATTTCCTATTATCTTGTTTTGAAGTCCGGCATCATTTTCATTGTTTTGTTGGGTTGGGTTTTGTTCTGTGTTGTTTTGCTTGATTTTGTTATATCCAATGGCATGGGCAGCTATTTCAAACATGGCAAGATATATTAAGGTAGCCATTTTGGATTTACTAGTGCCTTGTTTTGAAGTCCTTTATTGCATTCATTGTTTAGTTTTTATTGGTTCTATTTTGTTCTGTTCTGTTTGATTTTCACTATGTCTGAAGGTATCTGCAGATACTTGAAAGACAACAAGAGGCATTATGGTATCTATTGTTGATTTTGTATCGTTTTGAAGTTCTGTATCACTCACACTGGTTCGTTTTGACTGGTTTTATTCTGTTTTGTTTTCCTTGGTTTTATCCTCTTTAAAATAAATAAATATGTATATAAATAAAAAATTAAAATTTTTTAATTACACTATTTTTATAATCATTCATAAATGAATATTTGTATTGAAAAAACACAAAAATTCTTACTTTGTATAGCCTATGAATCATATAATAGCATTGTTTTTATTTTTAGTTCTATTTTTTATTAATGTGTGTTTGCTGTACATAATTTTTACATTCCTAGTACAGAGTTGGTATTATACATAGCACACCTCAAAACATTTTTCATTCCTTCCCCTTTTATTCTTTTCCCCTTCCTTCCATATCTTGGTCCCTTTCCCGTTAGAGAAAGATCTATCTCCCTATTTCCTATTATCTATCTTTATTTTCTTCTTTATTTATAATTTAGGTTTCTCACATAAGAGAAACCATGTGATATTTAAGCTTGTGTGTGTGATTTATTTCACTTAACATTATGATGTCGAGGTGCATCCATCTCCCTACAGATGACTTGAATTTATTCTTATGGCAGAGTGGTTCTCCTCTGTGTGCAAACACCACAATTTCTTTATCCATTCATCTATTGATGGACATACAAATTGCTTCCAAGATTTAGCTCTGATCAGTTGTGCTGCTATATACATGGGTATGCATGTATCACTGTAATACGATGTCTTTAACTCTTTCAGGAAGTTATCTAGAAGACGAATAGCTGGGTCAAATGGAATTTCTAGTTCTTTCAAAGAATCTACATACTGATTTCCATATTGGCTGAACTAATAGTAAACTTTCTCTTTAAATAGTCTTTTGGTTAGTCTCATAAACTCTGGCTCCCACCTCTGAGATGATGTTATACTCCTCATTCTCATGTTTCTTTTCCTCTCTTCCACACCTGTCCAGAGCATTTTCCTATATAAACACCTTCTCTAATCTCCAAAAAAGATCTAATATTTTTTTCAAAAATGTAGATCTTTGCACCCTAAGAAGCCTAGTGCCAATTTTGTCTATGTTGGAAAATAACTTGCTAACAAAGACAGGGTAAAATTTGGAAGGAAAAGAAAACCTGCCTGTGTTTTTTTATGGATAAAACATTTTAGACTCAGATATACTTTACTCACAAGCACCCAATTACTTTGTTAATTCATTATTAGAGAAAACATTCCTTTTTTGAAACAAATTAAATTTGGAATTTTGACAACTCGAAGTATTAAAACAGTTATTTCAGCCTTATGAAAACTTCTGTATTAAGATCAGGGAAAAATTTTAATCAAATAAAGCAAAAATTCAATGTTGCGTATATAGTGATATTTGATCCAATGCAAATTGGTTCTTCAGAACTACAAAGATATTTTTCTCAGGGAAGAAAATGTCATAAATGCTTACATTAGTAAAATAGATGTAGAATATAAACACTGTAACTTCACCATAAATAATCATGTAAAATATCTAAATGGACAGAAATTTTTAAAATTTGTCTTGAATATATTCTTTTTGGAAAAAGTAGGTTTATTTTTAGGTTGATGGAAGAGAAAACACGAATAGTTATAGCAGCTTAGAAAGGAACTTGTAGAAATATTCAACACTCATCTGGAATACATGAAGAACTCAAAATATCAGACACCTCAAAATAAAAGACCCAGTTAAAAAGATGATTAGGTGGGATGGAGAAATACTTCACAGAAGAATTACAAATGGCCAATAAACACATGAAGAAATGTTCAACACTGTTGGCCTTTAGAGAAATGGGCATTAAAACAAACTGATATCCCATCTTACATCAGAAAGAATGCCCATGATTAAGAAATCTGATAATAACAAACGCTGGTGATATTCTGGGGGAGAAACTTTTCCACATTATTGGTGGGAATGTAAACTAGTACAGCCACTACAGAAATCAGTATGGAGAGTCCTCAAAAAACTAAAGTTAGATTTTCCATTTGACCCAGCTATTCCCCTTCTTGATAGCGTCCCAAAAGAGTTAAAGACATCGTATTACAACGACATATGCATACCCATGTTTAGAACAACACAGTTTATAGTAACAAAATCTTGGGAGCAGGCTACGTGTCCATGAACAGATGAATGGTTAAAGAGAATGTATTTACACATAATGGAGTAGTTCTCTGCCACAAGGAAAAATAAATTTGAGTCACCTATAGGAAAATGAATGCATCTTGAGACCATAATGTTTAGTGAAAAAAATCAGACACAAAAATTAAAATAGTACATAGTTTCTCTTATATAACAAATGCAAACTATAAGTAAAGAAGAAAGTAAATATAGATAACAAGAAATAAGGAGATAGATCTTTCTCAAATGGGAAAGGAGACCAAGGATGGAGGGAGGGGGAAAGGAGGAGAAGGGAAGGAGATGAAAAAAGTTCTGAGATGTGTTTTGTGCATGCACCAACTGCCCATGACGAGTGTAATCATCATGTACTACAAATATACACTAATAAAAAATGGAACATGTCTGGAATACATAGCTAATAACAATTAGAATAAAAAACTAGTAATAATAGCAAACATCTATTCATCCAATTTAGAAAATATTTACATGATTTGCCTCTCTCTTTAGTCTTAAGCGAGTTGAGTTCAGCGAGGAATACCAAAATTCACCTCCAAAACATCCTACCCTCTT
>RJWM01039192.1:0-16251 GCA_004363535.1 Dasyprocta punctata | reverse complement strand
GAGCATTTGTGCTTTTGCTTACCTTATAGACAAAGACTTATAGACAGGTGCAAAAATAAAATCTACATTTGCAATCCAGAACCCATCATTCAGAATGAGTTTTGATCCATGTAAGAAGGAATATTATGATGAAGAATAAAAAGCTCCATCCATTTTTTTCAAGGGCCTTTGAGGTCGACATATTTTAAAAAAGAAAGACTTTAACTTGTCATTCAGCTCTCACTTTGTGTGAATCATAGCCTCCTCTATGTGGGGAAACAGCCTCATTCTAGGAACTGGTAATAGAAGCTGAGGTTTGTCACCTTCCTGGCCACATTTCATATCCCACTTAGGTGCTTCTTTGGGGGCTACATGATGGTTTATTCTTGACCTAGGAAGGACTGAGCCAGTGGGCTGTGGCTATCTCAGTGGACAGATGCTCATGTCCCAAAGGCAAGCTGGCTGCCTTAATCAGCAGAGAAGAATATGTAGTGGGGTGGCCTCTTCGTCCCTTCAAGATATTTCTATGTCAGGGATCATAGTATAGTAGTAATAATAAGATCAGATAACATTCATTAAGTACTTAGCTGTAATTAATCTCACTGGTGTTGCTGCTATTGTTACTACAAAACTTAAGTCAGCTAACCTTCAAAATACCCTCTAAGTACAACATGCATTCATACAACAAAATGTGGGACTTAGAGATCAGGCCGTGAAGACAGAGACCGGGGTGTGACACTTTCCTTTCTACCACCTCTTGGTAGTCATGAAAGGCTAAGAAGTTACTTAAATCTGCTTGTGCTCAGTCTTCCTCATCTGTAAAGTGGAGACAACAATATTATCTGCTTCATAGAGTTGCTGAGAGAATTAAATAGGACCATGTACACAAAGTACTTCACAACTTGGCATTTAATTGGCTTAGCTATTAAAAATAGAGCCCTGTAATTCATATTAGCTCCCCTGCCATTTCTGATCCTTTAAGAAAAGCTGCAGCAGAGAGAGAGTGGTGGTGTCCACCTGTCATCCCAGTATTCTGAGAGGCTGAGGAAGGAGAATCACAAGTTTGAGCCTGCACAAGCAATTCAGTGACCCTGACAACAACATGCAATCTAATAACCATTGTTCATTTCCTATCATCTTGTTTTTACATTCTATATCATTTTTATTTTTTAAATTCTCTTTAAAATAAATAAATAAATATTAATGGCAAAAAAAGAAAAAAAGAAAAGGTTGGAGATGTGGCTTAGTGGAAAGGACATGCATTTGGGGAGTGGCACTTCTAGGGTCAACTTTCTCTGCCTACAAGAAAGCCAGACCTAGATGTACCTATCTATAACCCCAGCACTCAAGAGGACTGCAAGTTTGAGGCCGACATGAGCTATATAGCAAGACTCAGTCTCAAAAACAAAACAAAACAAAAGAAAGAAATGAAACACCAAAAAACAAAAAACAAACAAACCAAAACAACCCTAAAAGAATCTGTGCTTTCCACTAGTGATGATGCGGAAGAAAAAAAGAAATAACGAATGAATCTCTAGGCACAAACTCATATATTTCTCATGAACCAGAAAATGTTACTCAGGTGTCTTGCTTGACAGATTTTAGTTTGGTGGGGCTTCATGGTGGAGGTGGTAGTAGGCAGAATACAGGTGGTTAAAAAAATTTGTTTTTGTCTTTCATTTCTGTCATGGATTTAGAACCAAACATTTTCTCACCAGCAAGATCAAACAGATGGTGAAAAAAAAAAAAAACTCAGACCAGTGCTTGACATGGTTCACAGCATCCTACTGGATGGCAGGGAGGAAGGAGAAATAAATCAAAGTATTTGCTGCCACAGCATTCACGTCTGAGGGAACAAGACAACATAAATCTTCTCTGTGAGCAGGGCCTTGAAATAGAGAAATTGCTGTAAAATGAATATTCAGTTAGGAATGTCGGAGGCCTGGTTTTCTTAAGAATTGAGCTCATTTGAAGGAAACAGAAAAAAAAAAAAAAAAAAAAAAAAGCTTGCCTATGGACTTATCTTTTAGGACAAACCCAGTAATCCTGCTCTGAGATCTGAGCTTCCTTCTCTCCTCTCTCCATTTTCCTTTCTATTAGCATCTACTGACGGCTAACCCTGCACCTAGAATTGGGGTGCATCCCACAGCACAACAGGTCATGGGTTTGATACAGTGCCTGCCCTCAAGCCGAAGCAGTCTAACTGGAGAGACAGAGACCCTAAACAAATGTTTTCAACAAACATCATTGTGCTAAGAAGGAAAGGGCTCAAATACATAAGGACAAGAGCAAACAAGGATTTCCACACTTAGTCTGGGGGTTCGGGGACAGTCTTTCTAAGGAAGTGATATTCGAACTGAGGCCTGAAATGTAGGCAGAAATTAGCCAAACAGAGTGGGTGGTGGGGATGTGGGTGGAGAAGCTTGACATTTTTGAGAAATGAGAAAATGGCCAGTGGCTGAAGCTCAGAGCTTCAAGGAATGAGTGATATGTGGGGCTGGTGAGGATGGGAAGGAGCCAGGGCTGGCCTACTTTCCTCTTGCAGTGTATGGCTCTGTTTACTTCTTCAATGTGTGGTTCTTGGGGAAGAGGGCAGGCCCTCCCTCCCTCCCATGGTACCACAAGCTTCAGTGCCAGCAGAACACTCCCATTGGCCCAGCTGATGTTCTTGCTGGAGCTTCGTAGCGCCCAGTGGGTCTCTGGCTGCTTGGGTCTCTTCTCCCCTTTGCTGGGGCTATATGGCCTTCTCCTAGGAGCTCAGCTAACCCCAGTGGCATCTTTGCTCAGATGTTTTAGAAGGCTTAGTTCAGTTACTGCAGTGGTCTGATTTCCCCTCCTTGCAACCAGCATTGCCTGTGATCATGTGTTCCACTAAGAAAACCAAGTCCCCACTTCCGCCCCAGATCCAGTAAATGGTTCCCTCTCTCATTATCATTCATCACAATGAAAACAGCTACCTTCTTTTAATCAGTTCAAAAAGCTAGACTTGATTCTGTGGCTGCCTCATGTCCAGGGCTCAAGTATCCAAAGGTGAGCAACATTATATAAGGCCCTGTTCTTGAGAATCTATCTATGTTGTCCTATGATCTCATCAAATCTTCATAACAAGCCCATATGTAGGAATTATTAATAGTGCTCATTGTATAGATGGGGAAACTGAGTCATAAAGCGGTTAAATGATGGGCCCAGTGTCTCATTTCTGATCAATTGGCAGAGTTTGGATTCAAGTCTCTCTGGATGCAATGCCCAAGTTCTTAACCACTACTTTCTCTACCCAGTTCTCTGGATATAGATTCTTCTACACCTGGGGCCTTATCTGTATGTGGAATGCTGCTCTACACGGATGCTCTTCTGCGGCTACAACTCATCTTGCTGTGCTCACAAGCCCTGTTATCTTGTAAGCTTCTCTGTCCCACTCATCTGTTGGCCTAGTTTCTTTCTGCTTCCCTGTATTTCCCCATGACAACGTGTTCTTTGGAGCTGGTTTCACCCATTGCCCAAGCTCAACCAATGGTCAAAGAGGCAGGTTTCTGGAGTTACCAGCCCTTCTCAGTGCACTCCATTTGCCTGCTACTGACCATTTGACTCCTAGTTGAGCAATGCAGTATACATTGTTGTGGACATTCAAAGGGCTATAAAATACATTAAGTTCTCCTATGACTGTGACTTTAAGAAAGTATTTCTCAAACAGGATGGCACCATGCTTTAGGGATGCTTGGTTGTGAGGGTACTTTTGGTAGTCACAAGGACTGCAAGAGTGTGGGGCTGAAGATGGGGAAGTCTGGCATCCCACTGGCTTCGGGGGGTGTCAGTGTGAGACTGGCTTGTGGGGCAAAGAACTCTCTGGTGTTCTCTGAGCTTTGAAATATCTGACCAGACATTTGCATGATGAAAAACTTATTTTTCATTTTCTGAACCTAGACATGGTTCAGAATGCCAAGCTTTCCAGGAGTGTTATTATATACCAGTGGAAAGAAATCTCCAGGACTTGACCAAGGCTTGTCTGTCATTTCGGACAATGGTGTCATTGACCATAGCACACACTTTTATCTGATTCGTCAGTGACGCACAATAGTATCAGTTTTTACTTGTAGCTACTTTGCTCATGGAGATCTTGTACATTCTTGTCTAAGTGTTATTTTGAAATAGAATACTTAAAGTGAAAGGGTGAAGAAGTATTCAGTTGAATATTGTGTCACTTCTATGAAATCTGTATTTAGTCATCAAAAGCATGATATCGCATCTGGTATAGCCATAGCCACGCTTAAGTATTTTCATACTGAAATACATATTAGACTATGAAGTACTTTCTTTTGTTTCTCCTTCATAGGACAGAACTTTATATGAATTTTTAGAATATATGTAGTAGGTAGATTATATTATGTATCAATTTCAATTCAGGATAGTATAGAAAATATTTCAGAAATACTTGCTTTAACAGATGGGGACTAGGACGGATAATTGTATCAAAGTGCCCTTGGAAATCAAGAGCTCATTTTACTGGTGACTGTTTACTAGAAAGATTTTGTTATTCTTCTCTTAGATCTATGTTCTGAGACAAGAGTTTAATTTGCTTGTCTCTGCCACTCACTAGTTGAGCGTTTTCTAATGTTTGGCTCATTGCAGAAGATTTTGATTTTTGAAGAGTCCATAATTTTTCAGAGCCAGTTGGGTGACCAGTGTGGGTGGTCAAACTAGATGATGATTTCTGGGTCACCAAACGATGAGATTGTGTTCTGTTTTTAATGCTCCATCTCTAGCATTTATTACATAGCAAGTGTTCAGTGTAACTTGAGTAGAGTTTTGTTAAATGGACAGTGTGAACTTGGGGTCAGAAACCTGTATTAATGTATAGCTGTCATACTGAATTTAAGTAACATAAAAGTGGATATTATATCAGAAAGTGAAACCTTCTACCCTGGGTGTTAGTAAAAATATTTAAAAGATGGTGTGGCCTGGTCATAGGCCTGTCAGAGTAGGTGCTGGTTAAGACCATCTGGTAAATCCACAATGGTCTCTTTTAGTTGAATATTCTCTTTTGTCCTTTTGAGATATCCCATTTCCCACAGATTAAGTTTTAGGAGTAATGGTAGACTTGGAAAGTCCTCCTCTCCCTCTAGCAAACATTATTAAAAGTCTGGTGAGTATTCTTCCAGGCTTATCATGTGGCCATGGGAGTCAGGGCAGGGGAAAAGGGCTTGTTCTTGAAGAATGAGATATATTTTAATACACTTATTCAATTTATACAAATGAGATTTATAGCAGAGTGCTATTCAAAAATGCGTTCTTTTTCACTTCCTATTTCACAACACATTAGAAGCACTTTGTGATCAAGTGTTTTGAGTAGCTCAGCTCTGCAGGAAATTCCAAAGTGCAGGTTGCCAAAAGTGTTTTAAAAGAAAGAGTAGATTACCAAAGGGACAATTTCTATGGGAAAATATGCCTGGAGACACATGGGTTCCTATGAATGGACTTTCTTCCCTTTGTTTGAAACATGTTAGAGTTTTGCATTTGGTAGAGCTGAATTTAAATTCCACTGTGAATTTATGTTCTAGTGTGGGAGACAAACACTAAGTCAGTAAAGAGGGAAGCCAGCAACATCACTATCACTCTCAACGCTGGTCCACATTCTGAAAGAGAAGTAGTATGAAGGCTTAGACCTGAAAGAAGGAGACTACTTTAGGTAGAAAGTCTCTGAGGGGACCACCCCTGAACTGAGACCTGAGAGCACGCTCAGGCCCTGGGACAGGCGCGGGCCCTGAGCGTTTGAAGAGCTGCACGGGGATGAAAACTTAGTTTGCTCCCTGGGGAGTCTTTGGAGGTAGGATCAGAGAGGCAGGCAGGAGCTAGACCTTGAAGTGTCTTACAGTCTGGCATAAAAAGCTCAGATTTTATTATAAGGTGAGTGACTTGTTCTGACTTAAAGGACCTCTGTAGCTATTGTTTAGATAAAGACAAAGATTGACGCATAGAGCCCAGTTAGGACCAATTGCCATTGTCCAGACTCAAGGGGAAGGAAGCTTGGATGAGGCAGGTGGTGTGGAGATGGGAAGAGTACACCTTTTCAGAGGCAGAACCAATAGGATTTGCTGAAAGAGTGATTCAAGGTGTGTGCGTGTGTGCATATGTGTGTGTGTGTGTGCATGTGTGTGTGAATGTGCATAGAAAGGAATCACTGAATCACAGTGTGTGGGATTTGGGCCTGAATAACAGGATAGTGGTGCTATTTACAGAAATGAGGAAGGCAGGGAAAGAACAAGCTCGATAGGCAGAGGGGTCAGGGAACCAAGTTCTCTTTTAGTTCAATTAATTTTGAAATGCCTGTTTGACACTCATGTGGGTATCGCATAGGCAGTTGTAGTTCCACAAATGAGTTTAATCTGGAGATGTAAATTTCAAAGTAACATATATAGCCATATAGATGTATTTAAAGATAGATATATTTAAACCATGGAAGCTGACATGGGAAGGTGGTTTTATTTTCCAGTTTTTTAACATCTGTTTTGCAAAGTTTCTGAGTGTTGATAAAAAGAATTTTAAAAAGGGAAGAGGGAGAGGAGAGGAGATGAGAGGAGAAGAGAGGAGAGGAGGGAGGACAGGAGGGGAGGGGAGGGGAGGAGAGGAGACGATTCAAATTTTATCCATACATGATGTCTTGCCACAAAGCAAACGTTTGGCTTTTGCATTTACCTTTCAGCAGATACCCTTTTACAAAACATGGGACGTGCACACCACCTGCTGGTCACTTCTTAGCATTCTCCAATATAAGTTTCTAGTGCATCAAATGTACAGATGGTCTCCAATTTACAATGGTTCGGTTTAGGAGTTTTTGACTTTATGATGATATGAAAGCAATGCACATTCAGTAGAAGCAGCAGGTTTTTCTTTGTTTTTTGAGACAGGGTCTGTAGTCCAGGCTGGCCTTGAACTCACTATGCGGTCAAGGCTGACCTCAAACTTGGAGTGATCCTCCTTCCTCAGCTCCCTGAATGCTGGGATTGTAAGCTTGGGCCACCACCCCTGGCAGTATAGTTTGGTTTTGAAGTTTGATCTTTTCCAAGGCTGGCCAAATGCAGGAAGACGCTTCCTCCTGGGTCTTTTGGGGTGGCACTGAGCAGAGGCAGAGAACTGCAGCTCCCAGTCAGTCACAGGGAAAACAACTGAGACTGAGTCAGGGAGTACGGAGGGTTAGGTGTAGTAGATACATTTTCAGTGTATGATATTTCCAACTACAATAAGATTATCAAGGCATAATCGCATAGTAAGTACAAAAGCATAGGTGTATACAGTGGCGATAAGAATCAAGGGCACTTGTACAAGCAGCAGTCACTCACCAGGGAAATTAGAGATGCTATGGGTGTGGCAGAAAAGTGGAAAGAGCCTGAATTTGGAACAGAGAGAGCACCAGACTTGAATCTTAGCCTGCTTAAGCAAGAGGGAAGGATCCTAGCCTTTAGACTTCAGAGCAGCCTGTCCAATAAAACCTCCTGGATGGTGGAAACATCCTATATCTGCACTATCCAGTACAATAGACACAAATCACGTGTGGCTTATGAACACTTGAAAAGTGGCTGTTGAAGCCGGGCGTGGTGGCGCACACCTTTAATCCCAGCACTCGGGAGGCTGAGGTAGGCGGAGCGTTGTGAGTTCGAGGCCGGCTTGGGCTACAGCGTGAGCGTAAGGCCGGCCTGAGCTACATAGTGCGACCCTGCCTCAAAAAATCAGGGCTGGGAGTTTGGCTCAGTGCCTTAAGCGCCTGCCCTGGTAGGCGTGAGGTTGTGAGTTCAATCCCCGGTGCTGCAAAAAAAAGAAAAGTGGCTGTTGTGACTAAGGAACTTTTAATTTTAACTATTTTAAGTTAAATAGCCAGTATGGCTAGTAGCTTCTGTATTGGACAGCATGGTTCTAAAGATTCAGTTTCCTCCTGTGTACAATGGGGATACCATCTAACTAAAAGTTTTTATGCCCACTGATTGGGATGATTTAACAAAATATCTAACACTTATCACAGGCAGTGGAGGAATATACGTTTGAATAGACATCCAATGGAATCAGTAGATCATTCCACCCACACCCCTCCACCTATCACTAAAGTTTTCATTAATCTTCTACTGTGAATTCAAAAAGAAAAACAGGGAATATGCATTAGTACCACAAGTCGGGTTCTTTTTAAAAACATTCTGTTTGAAATGAATCAGTCAATGTGGTGTTTTGTATTCTTCTCTCTTTCTGAGATGGGAGACTGTATCAGCTTATGGTGAGAAAGTCATTCTAGTCAATGAATAATCAAAGGCAAAGCCAAGCAGATGATAAAATTTGGCCTCCATCCTGTGAAACCACCCACTAAGCAAAGTTGAATAAATCTGTTCAGGCTTAGCATATTTTTCAGGGTAATTGGTTGCAGTTTTCTCAGACTCTTTGATTGGTTAACTTTGTCCTGGGCTCATTCCAAACTCATAAAACAGAGAGTGAAGTAAGTTTCTGATCTCAGTTTAAGTTTCTGGGAGTGGACCATAGTATTAGTTCTGACAATACTGGGAGCGCGAAATGTTTGTTCGGGCTTCTCTCTCATGAATGCTGCCAACATTTGAGCTCCTGTAATTTTCCTAAATGGTTTCCTTCCCCTTAGAAAGGGCCACAGGTTACGGGAGAGAGCATCACAAAATGCCAGGTAATTAAACTAATTATAGTTCTGTTGTGCAGGTTGTGAGCATTTCACATCACGGGGCTCAGAAGCTATAAAGGTAAGTAAGAGGCCAACTTCAGAAATGCCTAATTCTGTGGATGTAGAGTCAGGAGATATGGGTTCAGGTTCTACCTTCTCCCTCCATCCACAGTATCACCTTAAGCAAGACCTTAACACCACTCTGAACCTATCTTCTTGTTAGTAAAATGGACATAGTGTTAGCCAGCTCGACAGATTGTTGTGAGGAGAAATTAAGCACCAGGTCCAGTGCCTGGTATGTCTTAAGGACATAAAAAAGAGTGGTGAACATCATATCACCCCCTTTGTTAGTATGGTATAGCTATACTTTTGAGAAAGACTAAAGTGCTTGACATAGTGCTTCTGTGTTCCCCATTGTTATGGCTGCTATTGGGTCCCTCTCAATTCGTATGGAAGTTCTAACCCCCAGGGCCTTGGGATGTGATTGTATTTGGGAAGCTGGTCTTCAATAAAATAATTAAGTTAAAATGAGATTAGGATGGCCCCTATTCCAATGTGACTGGCATCCTTACAATGAGAAGAAATTTGGACAAGGACAAATACGGAGGAAGTGTCTGTGAAGAACAATTGTAAAGACAGCGCACTGTAAGCCAAGGATAAAGACCTCAAAAGAAACCTGTTTTGCTGAAACTTTGATCCCAGCCTTCAGAACTGTGAGAAAGTACACTTTTGTTGTTTAATCCTCCCATCTGTGGTACTTTGTTATGGCAGTCCCAGCAAATTGACACATTTACTCAGTCTGATACTCACTCAATTGTTTTTTTTGTTTTGTTTTGTTTTGTTTTTTTTTGGTACCAGGGTTCAAAGTCACAACCTCGTACCTGCCAGGCAGGCGCTTATGCCACTTAGCTAAATCCCCAGCCCTATTTTTTTGAGACAGGGTCTCACTATGCAGTTCAAGTTGGCCTTGAACTCACTTTGTAGCCCAGGCCGGTCTCAAATTCACAACGATCCTCCTGCCTCAGCCTCCTGAGAGCAAATTTTTTTTTAAATTTACTCTGTTGAGAGTCTTGGGCAGAGAGGGGAATAATGTAAAGTCTCCACACTAATGGAATGGACATTCTGGTCAAGCACACAATTAAGATAATTCCTAGTGACAGTATGAAGGCCTCAAGGTAGAAGTGAGCTTGGGGAGCTGGGTGTGGTGGCGCACGCCTTTAATCCCAGCACTCCGGACGCTGAGGCAGGTGGAGTGTTGTGAATTCGAGACCTGCTTGGGCTACAATGCCAGTGCAAGTCCGGCCTGAGCTACATAGTGCAACCCTGCTTCAGAAAACCAGGGCTGGAAGTTTCGCTCAGGCAGGCGTGAGGCTGTGAGTTTGATCCCTGGTGCCGGGGGAAAAAAAAAAAAAGAAGTGAGCTTGGGGGGTGTTGAAAGAATAGAGTAGAAACGTGTCGATGAGTGAGTCAAGTGAGGTGGAAAGGATATAAGAGAAGATTGGGGAGGCAGGCGGGGTGGACTCAGGTCACCAACTTCATGATTTTTTTTTTCTCCAATACTGGGGATTGAGCCTAAAGTTGTTACACCCCTGAGTTTCACCCTCGGCCTCCCCTCCTTTTTGAGACAGTGTCTCACTAAGTTGTCCAAATGGGCCTTAAACTTGCAATCCTCCTTCTTTAGCTTTTGGACTAGCTGGGATTTTAGATGTGTTTCACTGTACCTGGCTCACCTTCACATTTCTATGATTATTTGATTTCTGGAGAGTCAGAACTAGGACTCAGTCCTGGTAACTCCTTGGTCACTACTGCCCTCACAAATGCCATCATGATTCTTGTTGACTGGATCCAGGAATGTTTTAGATCACCTACCACCTGGACCTTCCTTCAGGAAAGGATTATTCCTTAGGTGTTGGAAGTGACCCTGGAAAACAGCTATCTGTCACTACCCACTTGGGGGATTGCATTAGCTGAAGAAAACTGCCTTGCTCTAGGTCATGCTTCTTTCTTGCAGTCCACATCCATTGGCAAAGAGATGTGGCAGCCTAAAGATTGACACTTTGCTTTAGCTGGGAACAATTTGGAATGGCCAGAGCAGCTTCCAAGATGCCGATGGGGTGGGCTGAGACCTTTTAAAATACCTTGCTAGTTTGGCATGGTGACAAATTGCTGTGATCCCAGCATTTGAAAGGTTGATGCAGGAGGAGCTCAAGTCTGAGATCAGCCTGGGCTATATCACAAGACTTTGTCTCAAAAAAGGATGACTATTGGAGAAAGATCCGTGCCTCCTAGGAACCCGCCATGTTGGGTCAGGGAGGATCCAACCAGAAGACAAGTAGCCTGTCTTCCTGGTGAGTGGCATGAGTGGCAAGGACTCCAGGAAGAGAAAAATCTGTGCCTCCCATGTACCTACCTGCACATGGGCTGAAAATCAACAACCACCCCATCCACCCACACCCCCAGTAAGCAACCTGCTGGTTCAGAGCACTGGCTAAGTTGATAGCAACTAAGGTACATAAAGCAACTAAATGTATTGTTTGGTTGATTTTGCAGGCCTGGGACCGGCAGTCTGAACATCTCCTGGGAGGATGACAGTATGCAATGTAGCAAATATGGGGAATTTCCTTCTATCTTGTCTTTTGAGGCCCAATATTGTTCTCATTGTTTTGCTTTATTCTGATTAATTTTTTTTTGCTTTATTTCATATTCTGTTTTGATTGGTTTTATTCTGTTTTGTTTTTGGTTCGATTTTACTATACTTGATGGAATGGTCAACTATTGTGAAGATAACAAGATACACTGTAGTAGCTGTTGTTTTCCTACTATCTTACTTTGAAGTTCTGTACTAGTTCTACTGCTTTGTTTTAATTGACTTTGTTCTGTTATGTTTTGTTGGATTTTACTATCTTAAAAAAAAGAAGACAACTGCCTTACAGATCAACCTTTCTCTCTAGTTCTTTGGTCTTGGGAACCAATGTTGTCCCCAGGAACACTACCTCATACATATCCTGCTGCTAACCTCCTTCACAGACCATGCCTCTCCAGAGCCCCACTGTGACAGTGCCCCTGTTGAAAGGCAAGCAGGGGATGAACCAGAAAATGCAGATCTTCAAGTCTTTAAATAAGCAGATGGCTGCCTGCCAGGCAACTGTGAAGCAATGACTCACAAACCATGACTTTTAGGACAGTTCAAAACTTCTCTAGTAGTGAACCTCATACTCACAATCCCTTTAGAGTGGTCCTTTATGCATAGACCATCTCCACCATCCTGAAATTGTGGCCTCAGCTGTTTGGACCAATGACAAATAGCTAACTCAAATGGGAGTTATCTCTAGGTCACCCAGCAGCTTAACAGGTGGCCTTTCTTTTTTTTTTATTTTTTTTGCAGCACCAGGATTTGAACTCACAACCTCAGGCCTGTCAGACAGGCACTTAAGTCACTGAGCCAGACTCCCAGCCTTCAGGTGGCCTTTCACAAGTGCCCCATCAGATGCCCTCTCTTCACCTACCTACACCTCTCTTGTATCATATTATTTTTTACCTCAGCTCTATAGTTACACTGCCTCCTGTGACTTTCCCATCCCTAATACATATTGCATGCTTTTGCCTATGATAATCTATGTCCTTCTCCTCCTTCCATACTTCTATTCCCTTTGCCTAGTAAGTAATTATATGTCCTTTATTCCTGAAGTTGCTTTGTTAAAGACTCAGTCCCTTTTTACTCTTTATTTTTTATTTTTTAAAATTTTATTTTAAAGATAGTAAAATCCAACAAAATAAAACAACAAAGTCAATCAAAGCAAAGCAGTAGAATTGGTACAGAACTTCAAAGCAGGATACTAGGAAAACAATAGCTACTGTAGTATGTCTTGTTATCTTCACAATAGTTGTCCATTCTATCAGGTATAGCAAAATCAAACCAAAAAAAAAAAAAAAAACAAAACAAAAACAAAATAAAACCAATCAAAACAGAATATTGAATAAAGCAAAACAATGAGAATAATATTGGGCCTCAAAGACAAGATAGAAGGGAATCCCCCATATTTGCTACATTGCATACTGTCATCTTCCCAAGAGATGCTCAGACTGCTAGCCCCAGGCCTGCAAAATCAACCAAACAATACAAGCATTTAGTTGCTTTATGTACCTTAGTTGCTATCAACTTAGCCAGTCCTCTGAACCAGAAGGTTGCTTATGGGGAGGTGGGGTGTTGATTCTCAGCCCACACACTGGTTGGCTCATGAGAGGTGCTGACTTTTCTCTTCCTGGAACCTGTTGTGCCATTTACCAGGAAGGCTGGCTAGTTGTCTTCTGGTAGGATCCTCCCTGACCCAGCATGACGGGTTCTGGGATCTTTCCACTCTTTCATTTGATGGTCATTGTAGTTTTCTTCCCATCACTTGCCCAATTTGTAAACCTGTGTTAGTGATTGTTCAGTTAATGTCTGTGTATCCTGCTAGACTATAAGGTAATTTCATAATGGGATCTGGTTCTATGTGGCTCACCATTATATTCTCAGCTCCTAGCAAGTAATAGTAACACAGACACCACCAAACAGTAACTGTTGAATAACTCATAGGGATTTTCTTATTTACTGGTGACTGAATGAACTTAATCAGATATTTCTTTAAATTAGGAAAATGCACAGAGAGAAATTCAGAGTTGATGTGGATTAGGGCAAAACAGTAGTTCTTAAAGTGTGTTCTGGGACTGCTGAAGATGCTTGAAACCCTTTCAGGGGGTCCACAAGGTCAAATCTATTTCACCTTAATATGAAGATATTATTTTGTCTTTTGTCATTTTTACTGTTTTGTGAATATACAGAATATGAAAAACTAACTTTTTGGCAGTGTTTGGGATCAAAAGCAAGGCCATATGCATGCTCACTCTACCACTGAGCTACGCCCCTCCTGAAAAGTTCATGTAATTAATATTTAAGTAAGTACTATTTATCAAAATTTGGGATAGTATAAAAAAGATCAATGAGTCTGAAGAGTCTATTAAAATATACCTACTTGTCAACTATAAACATCTCTGTGAGGCAGTGCTCTATTCATTTAACCAAAACAACATATAGCCATGTAGAACATCTATGAGAATTCAAATATCTGAAATTAAGTCAGTCATTTGCAAAAGAATAAAAAAATAGTATCGTATTTATCACTAAGTATATGGCTCTTGACAATATGGTTATTTTAAGTAAAATAGTATTTATATAAACATGTAAGATCAACTTGACAAAAAATCAACAAAGAAATATCAGGGTTGAATCAAACCTTTTAACAAATAATAGATATCTACAGAGTGTTCCATCAAACAGCAGCAACATGCACTTTCTTTTTTTAAAAATATGCACATTCTTTTCAGCAGTATATGGAACTTTCTGAAAATAGGCCACATATTACCCATAAAGAATGCTTGAATAAATATAAAAGAATAGAAATTATCCCATACATATTGTCAGGTCATAGTGCTGTGAAATGAGAAATCAGTGTTAAAAGAAATCATGGAAACTATGCAAACACATGGACATTAAATACATTCCTGAATATTCAATGGATTACAGAAGAAATCAAGGAAGAAATTAGACAATTCCTAGGATTAAATGATAATGTGAGTACAACAAACCAGAATTTATGGGATACAGTGAAAGCAGTCCTAAGACAAAAGTTTATAGCTCTGAACGGCTACATCAGAAAAACAAAGCAAACCCAAATAAATAACTTGATGATGAATCTCATGCTATTAGAAAAACAACGACAATCTTAATCCAAATCTAGCACAAGGAAAGAAGTTATAAATACAGCAGAAATTAATGAAATTGTGATAAAAACCATACGAAGAATTAATGACTAACAAGCGCTGATTCTTTGAAATAATAAAAATAGGCAAACTCTTAGCCAATCTTATCAGAAAGAAGGAAAGAAAAGACCTAAATCAATGTGATTAGAAATGAAAAAGGCAAATTCAAGATGAATGTTGTCAAAATTCAGATTTTTGTAACAATTTTGGTAACCTATTCTTCAACAGGTTGGAGAGTCCAGAAGAAATAGATTCCTAGATACATCTGAAATACCAAAAACTAAACCAAGAAGATATAAACACCCTGAATAATCCACGGACAGGCAATAAAACTGAAGCACTGAAAAGCAAAGCAAAGCAAAGCAAAACAAAACACTACCAACTAAGAAAAGCCTGGGTCTTGATGTCATTGCCAAATTCTACCAGAATTTCAGAGAAGATCTAATATCAATATGCCTCAAGCCCATTAATGAAATCGAAAGGGAAGGATTATTCCCAAAGTCATTCCTGGAAGCCAGCATTGCCCTGATTTCAAAACCAGACAAGGACCCAAATAAATAAGACAACTACATGCTAACCTCTTTAGTAAACATAGGTGCAAAGATTCTCAACAATATACAGGCAAACAGAGTGCAATGAATCATCAAAAAGATCATACACTGTAATCTTAAGTAGAGTTCATTCTGCAAGGATGGATCAGCATATGCAAGTCAGTAAATGTAATACACCACACAAATAGAAGCAAGGACAAAAATCGCATGATCATCTCAATTGATACAGAAAAAGCCTTTGGCAAAATGCGATGTCTACCCATTATACAAACTCTGAAGAAAATAGGTATAGAAGAACTTTATCTCAATCTGATAAAAGCCATTTATGACAAACCTTCTACCAATATCATATCAAATAGGGGGAAAAAGCCTTCCCTTTAAAATTAGGAGCCAGACAAGAATGTTCACTATCACAATTTGTTTGATGTAATAATTGAAACATTAGCCAGAGCAATCAGGCAAAAGAAAGAAGTAAAAAGGACATGTATAGGAAAGGAAAAAGCAAGTCATTATTATTTACAGACAACATGATCCTCTTCATATAAGACCCAAAAAATCCTACCAAGAGACTCCTAGAATTAATAACCAAGTTCAGCAAGGTACCAGGATACAGAAGCAACACATAAAAATCAGTAGAATTCCTTTAACCAATAATAAACTCACCAAGAAAGAAACTAGGAAAACAGTATCATTCACAATAGCATCAAGAAAAACTGAATACTTAGAAAATAACCTAATCAAGGAAGTAAAAGACCTTTACAAAGTAAACTACAATACTTTGAAAAAGGAGACTTGACGAGGGCATCAGAAAGTAGAAAGGTATTCCCTGTTCTTGGGTAGACAAAGTCAATATTGTCAAAATGTTAAAACTTACAGATTTAATGCAATTTCAGTCAATATATCACCAACATTCCTCACAGAACTAGAGAAAACAATACTAAAATTCATATGGAACTAGAAGAGGCCCAAAATAGCAAAAGCAATCCAGGGCAATAAAATCAAAGCAAAAAGCATCACAATCTCAGATTTCAAATTATTGAAAGTTATTACAAAGCTACGGTATTAAAAACAGCATGTTACTAGCACAAAAGGAAATATGTGGATCAATGAAACAGAATAGAGGATTAGAAACAACCCCAGGTGCATTCAGCTATCTGATATTTAACAAAGGCGCCAAAAAACATACACTGAAGAAAAGATAAGCTCTTGTCACATGATGCTGGGAAAACTGGCTATCCACATGCAGAAGATTGAATC
>RJWM01039191.1:0-16237 GCA_004363535.1 Dasyprocta punctata | reverse complement strand
TTTTGGGGTGATACCTAAAAAGGGAACAGCTGGGACAGATGGAATTTTAATTTTCAACTTTCCTGTGTGTATCTTCAGACTACTGAGACAAAAGCGAATTCCACCATGATTTAACTTTCTGCTGAGTTTCACCTAAGGCCAGTTAAGCTTTCTGTGTATTTGGATCTAATAAATCAATAATGGTGGTTTTTACTTTTTTTCCCTCCATAATTGTATTGTTATTGTCTTCTTTTCCAACTTCTTGGCTCTTGAGTATTTAGGCTTTAAATGCAATAATTCTGTTAGTTAGTCGTATACTTAATGATAGAACAACTATGAAAATTTGTGAAAATTTATTCTTTTAATTTTATTTGGAGCTTAATTTTGAATAATAGTTGATATATGTTTAGAATTAAAGATGGTCCATTTTCTTTTTTTGAGAGAAAAAAGACAGAAAAGAAAAAAGCAAAAGAGATAAATAAACAACAGATCCAATACAGTAACACTATATGTTTACCAAACAAGATGCTAGGAATTTGACAATGGTTATAATATTGCATATTGTTACCCAAAGGGGTTGTTTAGATTAAAAGATATAGACATGTAAAATTGACCTAATCATATGAGTATTAACTGTTCTTTTCAATAACTAATGCATTTAGTAGTATAGTCATTTTAACTATCTTATGTATACATATATACAAATTTATGTCTTCTTCCTTTTCCCTTTCTTCTTTTCTCCTTTTCCCTTATAATACCTCTTGTTATCTTCAAAATAACTGCCCATTGGGCATAATATAATCAAACAAAATAGTACAGAATAAAACCAATAAAAACAAAACAATGGAAGCAACACAGAACTTCAAAACAATAGTAAAACAACAGTGGTTACAATAATGTCTCTTGTTATCTTCTAAGCAGGTGCCTATATCATTAATTGTAATACAATCAAACAATCAAAATAGAATAAAATCACTCGAAGCAAAACAATGAAAGCAATACAGGTCTTCAAGTTGATCTGATATCAGTAACGGCTACCATAATGTATTTTGTTATCTTTGAATAGTTGTTCATGCCATCAAATATAATAAAATTAGACAAACCAAAATAGAATAAAACCAAGCTAAACAGAGCAATGAAGACATTACAGGACTCAAATCACGATAATAGATTAACAATGGCCACTGCCTTCACTTTTTAGACACTTCCTCCCCTTTCATTTTTACAATATGTATTGTGTATTTTGAATCCTACTAACTCCTTTAGGTTTGCTTTGTACTAGCGAGGTAACACGATGTTCACCCATGTGACTCTGGATCTTTCTGGTTCCCTGTCACATAAAGCATTATTTGGTCTCCTTTGACTTTCAGTCTATGAACCCACTTTTGAGTTTAATATGTTTCTTGTATACAAAATATTGATGGATCCTGTCTCCTGATCCACTCTGCCTGTGTTTCTTTTTATTGGTGAATTGAGGCCATCTATGTTAATGGTTAAGGCCAACATGCACTGCCTCATCTCTGCCATGCTATTTTCCTGCCGTTTGCTGCCTACTTTTCCTCTCTATTCAGTGGTCTGCCCCGCTGGGTGATACCCCTCTGCCACTGTTTCTGGAGCTGTGGTCTTTTTTTATCTCTCTCTAGAAAGTCCTTCAGTATTCTTTGTAGGGTTGGCTTGTGTTCATAAATTCCTTCAGTTGTTCTTTGTCATGGAAGTATCTTGTTTCTCCATTAATTTTGAAAGATAATTTTGCAGGGTACATCAATCTGGGTTGGAAATTGTTTTCTTTCAGGACTTGAAATACTTCACTCCAGGCTCTTCTTGACCTGATGGCTTGTGTTGAGAGGTCTGTTGTGATTCTGATGGGCTTTCCTTTGTAGGTGATCTGTTTCTTTTCTCTAACAGCTTTTAATATTTTTTTGTGTTGAATTTCTGGGATCTTGATTATTACATGTCTGGGTGTAGATTTATTTTCGTTATGGCTAGCTGGAGTTCTATATGCTTCACTTATCTGGATGTCAATTCCTTTTCCCACGCTTGGGAAGTTTTCTGATATTATTTATATAAATAGACTTTTAATGTCATTTGTGTTGACCCCGGCTTTTTCACTCACTCACTTTATTCTTTAGTTTCTTTAGGTTGTCTTGCAGCTGTTGAATTGTTACTTCCAGGTTCTTTGTTATTTTTAAGGGATCTTTCCTTTCACAATCACAAGCTACAAACCTGTCTTCAAGATTTGATGTCTATCTTCAGTTTCTTTCAAGTGGTTTTGCCAACTTTCAGTGGAGTTTTTAATTTCCTGGTTATCTCTTTGAATCTGTTTCATGTATTCTAAATCTTTTTTGTGTTGTTCATCCAAGGTTTCCCTTTAGAGATGCCTAGCAATTCTTTTATTATGTTTTTCATTTCTTTTTTACTTGAGTTAGTATTTTTTTTCTAATTTCTTTTATAGTCTCATGAAGTTGTTTCTTTACTTCAGTTGCCATCACCTTAGAAACTTCAGTTGTGTGACTCCCGATCTCTTCTATGTTTGCATCTCCTGGACTTGCTCTGCTTGGATTGGAGTCCAGAGACTGCCTTTTGCTTCTTCATCTTGACATATTCCTGGGTTCTTCTGGACAAGTGAGTACTGGGGTCCCAGGCACTTCCTGCATTGGCTATAATTTCTCTGAAGTGAGACTATTTGGTTCTTTTAACCAGTGTCGGCTACAGATATCTGATGGTGGCCACTGCGTGCGCTGGTGCAGTGCTGTTCCCTGCTTTTCCCAGCCTGTGTTGGCTCCCCAAGGGCTTGTGGAGTGTGTGTGGGGGCAGGGCCCCTGCCTGCAAATCTGGGCTGGTCATCGGTAGGATCCTCCACTACTGTCCCTGGGGTTTGTGTAGGGCCACTGCGTCCAGACCAACCTGGCCACCCAAAGGGACCCTCCAAGATGGCCTGTAGAATGTGTGCAGGGGCAGGGCTCCGTGTGAGCAATTTCCACTAGTCTGCGCCCAGCTAGGAGCTTTTGGAGGAAGCCAGGAGCAGTTCTGGTTCTGGGCTTTTCAAGCCCGACTCCAAAATAATTCCTGGCCAGTCTCTCTCTCCTGCAGGAGGATGGAGTCATCTGCATTCACTGTCAGCCAGTCTTCCAGGTCTGCTCCCCCTGTCCACTGCCACTCTTCTCCAATGCTGCCTCTCTCTGCAGAGGCCTCCAGGGTCACTGTCACCATGCCAGCTTGATCGTGTGTCCCCAGGTTCAGACAGCTCCTCTCACACAGTGGTCTGGCTCTGGGCAAAGGTGCCGCCAGCTACCACCACCTTCTTCTTTATTTGTTTTTCTTTTTACTCTCTCTGTGGGCTTCATGTCTTGCTTTAGATTCTTCCTGGGTCCAGAGGACCCACTTCCTTCCTTCTTGTCTTCCCCATGATGCTATATTCCAGCATCTGGACTATAGCTCTCAGGGAGGCTGTTTACTCTGGTGCTTACTGTTCCACCATCTTCCTGGAAACCCCCCAAAATGGTATATTTTCACAATAGTTTCATTTCAATTTCCTCTTAGAACTATGGATTACATTGCACCAATTTGATGTCCATCAGTTTAGAGATTTTCATTAAAACAATCAAGTATTTTTACAATTGACTTTCAGTTTAGTGCTATTACTGCCATGGGGCAGAGTCTGTGATTTCAAATCTTTTAACTTTATCAAGGTGATGGTATGGCATAAGGAAAGTTTATCTTACTCATCTGTGTTAGTGCACACCTGTAATCCTAGCACTCAAGAGGCTGAGACAGGAGGATTGCTGTGAATTCAAAGCCAGCCTACGCTACATAGTGAGTTCCAGGCCAGCCCGAACTGCACAGCACTCTGTACAATATATATCATTGTATTTGCATGGAATAATCTGTCTAAGGCTCTCTTCCAGCCTGAATAACAGAGCCTTTCTGTATTTCTTCAAAGCCAGTTGTATTTAACTATTTTGAGTGCTGCAGTAAGAAAAGGCCGCTGCTGTGTGCATGTGCCTGCTGGGAGCTCCGGTCCCTCCTGTGTAGGGGAGACATTAACAATCTCCACACCATCCGCACCGGGACCTGCACCGTGCGTGCTCACACCGGGTCTGTGGAAGGTTCTGGGTGGCAGCGAACGCTCATGAACAGTAACAGGACAGGCAAGGTCTGATCCATTATTTAACAGGAAATACCTTAAAGCTGGAGAAAAACCAGAGTAAAGAACAAGAGTATTTCAGAAGAGTAACTGGCATGAAGGAGGACAGAGAGCGCTGTCAGTGCAGGCCGAGGAGGAGAAGAGAAACGGGGAGCGGGAGCCCTGCGGACCCCTGCAGCGGCCGCTGACCTCCCTCAAACTGTCCTTTGGCACTGGTTCTCCTGGGTCTTCCCCGCCTGTCCAGAACCAAGCTTTCTTCACAACTTCTTCAGAAAAGGAAGTCCTGCTCGTCCCTCGGTCTCTCTAAGCAGGCACAAGCCCTCCGGCCGTCTCAGGAAATGGCCTCTGTTTACCCCCTGTACCCGCAGTCTCTGCGGCAGAGTCCCAGGATTCACCAGGGATTTTTTTCCACCTCTGAGAGACTTGGGGGAAGGCAGAATTCTTCCGTCTGAGCGCACACATCTCCATCTCGCTCATGTCAGCCCCCCATCATGAAGGAAATGGTCAGTGCTACTGTGGGAGGAAGCACGGAGCTGCCAGCCCTGAGCCTTCGGCCCCTCTCCCTGCAGGGACTGTCACGGACAGCGCCACGTACCTGGGAGGAAGCTCCGGGCCCAGCCGCCAGCAGGTGACCCTGCCCTGGAGCCCTGGGTGCACCACGCTGGACACCCTAATATGCAAGAAAACCCGCACTGCTTGTGAGGCTACTGATAAACTGCTGCCCTTACCCTAGTTACCCCTCACCTGTGCTGACTAACCCGGCCTTTCACCTTTCCAGGGGCCTCTGACAGACGGAACCACCTCAGCCCGCAGCGCGGAGCCCTCTGCTTTCCCCACAAGTTGCAGTCAGGGTCACTCCCAGGACTCCACCTGCGTCACGGTAGGGTGAGACCTGGCAGACCTGGAGGGCTCCGCTGAAGCAGAGAGCAGATGCGCCTTGCAATTTTATGTGAGCACATGGTGTCATTGGGACAGAGGCCTGGAGAAGGCTCATTGAACTGAACAGAAATTTCCAACTAAATTTGTACCTCATTTCTGGAAGTCTGCTTAACTATGTGAATCCCACTTACAAACACTCACTTGGATTTAAGCAGTGTTCTGATTCCACAAATTCATAAGAAAAGAGACAATGCAGAGAACTCATGAGGCAGCTAATTTATTTTTTATTGTTATTTTGTATGAAATTTAAAATTTCCTTTGCTTTATTAATAATTACCAGGAGACTGAACCAAATGAGAGATCTGACCATCTCAAGGACTCTGCACCCCCACCACCTCTGGATAGGAAGACTTCCTGAGGAGCAGCCTCAGTCTGGCGTTTCCTCTTCTCCAAGCCCAATGAAATGAACATCACAGCACCAAGCAGTCTGGCTGAGCTGCTTCTTTGTACCCAAGTTGGGATTCTCACATCACATTAGAAAGGCAAGGCTTCCCATGCAGTGAGCAGTAGGGAAACTGCAGGGTGAGTTCCCTCCTTCTGACTTGTGTGGCTGAGTCCAGAGCTGGATTCTACTTCTAGAAATTCTTATTCACATTAGTTATGCTCCTGAAACAACAATATATGTTCTTGAAAATTCAGTCCTTCAGGTAATATGCTCATCTTAGCAAGTAAAATTTGAATACGTATGTGCCCCCAAAATACTACTGCATTTGTACATGTGTTTTCAGTAAGAACAGATGTAAAACTACCAGGATAAACAATAAGATATAAATTATGGAGTTTTAACTAAACCCACCTTTTCCAGTGATGTTTCAGGCTGTCCTATGATGATCATGTGACGGTCATAACTAACACAGATGATCTATTATGTATTGTGTCTTATGCTGAGCCCTCTGCAGAGCAGACTTTGCAGTATCCTTTACCTTTTGTGTGTCTGGTTGTAGATGAGAGGATTCCAAAAGGATGTGATGTGATATAAAAGAAGTCATGAAAAATTTGCCATGTTTAAGCAACATTGGGTGTAGGTTCTGTGTCCATGATTGTCACTGTCCTACATGGTGTGATGACCTTGAAAGTGTCAGAGGGCAGTTGGCAATGGCTTAGTTTTTTTCCCTCATTTGAGTTCCTTTTTTTGCAGACTGATAAATGTAGCCATGGGCAGTCAGAATCAACCACACAGGCACCATGGTGAAGCTGACAGCAGCTGTGGTCTTAGCCAGTTCTTGGTGGAGGTTCTCCAGAGCTCAGACACATCACAGGAGGACATCCGGGGTGTGGTGGGGCAGCTGTATGGATGGAGGGTAACAGGAGACAGGATGAGAGACTCGGTCAGGCCAGACAGCCAGGTCGGCAGGACCAGCTTCTTCTGGAGTGGATGGTGATGATGATGGTGGAGCACTGAGGTTGAAGATGGCGACATAGCAATCTAAGGATGTGACCACTGGCACGACACTTTCTGTGACACAAAAACAGAGGAGCACACAGGCACACGGCTGTGAAAGTGATGCTCTGCTCTGGACCAGAAGATCTGACAACTTCTGAGGTGCAGTAATTGTGGAAAGGCTGAGTTCCAAAAAGGAGGAATTACTAAGAAAGATGAGCATGGGTTTGGAGCCAAGGATCCACCCAGAAGATGAGATGACAGCCAAGATGATGGAGATGACCATGGTGCTTCAGACACTCAGAGTTGAAAAGAACACTGGGTCTGACTGGGCCTCTTGGGTATACCAACGGACATGAGGCCTAAAGGGGAGTTCTGACAGTCATCACTTGGATCAGTGTTAGAATCTAATGTGGGCAACACTTTAAAAAAAACATAGAAAGGATACATTGCCATTTTGGAGGAGGTAAGCCTTATCTCTCTTTTGTAGGTCTATATAGTTTAATTCCAATGAATGTTTGAATATAATGCATCCAAAAACAAATTCAACCATAAAATCTATAATCGTAGTGTACTCACCTAAAACCATACACAGGCACCTCTTAATACTGGTATATGTGAATATTTCTTCCAGGTTATACTTTTGTACATGTTTATTCAACATATAGTTAAATGTTAAGAATAACTTTTATTTTTCATTTTTTCCAGAAGTAGCAGATATAATTTTGCATTTTTTAGTTATTTTAATGGGAATGTGTGGATGAAGATTACATTGGAACAAGATGCACTTGCTCTCAATACATTCTTTGTTAAGGAAGAATTTGGATTTTCATCATTTTCTGAGCATGTGAAAAGAATCTTGACCTAGAAGGCATAACTTTTTTTATATAAGGCAAACCTAGTTCAGCAACTGGTTCCTCTTTTTATTGTAAAATGAAAAAAAGAATAAAAACAATGATATGGAATTCTAAAACAAAATAATAGATTAACATTTGTGAATATATTATGTATCGTAAGTAGTTGTTCAGATTACAAGATATAAGCCTGAAAGAAATGACCAAAGAATCAAACAGTGAAAGCACAAACTATTCATTTTGATGAACTAAAAGGGATTAGTAGTATAATTATCTGGTATATATAAAAAATTTCAAAATCCTTCTTTCTTGGAACTCTACCTATCCACAATTACTGTGCCACTGTGCCTCAGAAGTTGTCAGATCTTCAGGTCCAGAGAAAGATAGTTATCTGTTATACATATATATATATATATATATATGATTTTATGTAATTTTTTCCTTTTTTTCTCCTTTCCCTAAGTAACTTAAATTGACTAAACTCACATGAAGATATCAATGATATTCTTATCTAAGAAATGTCTATAACCAATTGCACACTAAAATAAATATAGGGAAATGAAAATAAGCAAAAATGACAAACAAGTCAAATGAGAAATACATGAAATTCGATGTTACTTAAAACATTTGCTTCAGGAACAGAGTAAAAACAATTGCGGAGGTTTTAGCTAAATAATACTAACATGGACATTGGATTTAGCAAGCAGTGTGCAAAATATTAATTTTCTCTCTTCCTAGAAAGTTAAAATTGTTCAGAGGAAATAAGTAATACAAGAGACATGAAACACAAATATCTGTTAATTGAAAGAAAACTGAGTTGTTCATTTGAAAGTTAGGTTTTATTGTGGCAAAACAAATAAAATCATTAAGGAACAATTATAGGGATTCTTTCTCTTCAATCTAGTTCATAGGAAACCCCTGATTGCACAGGAAATGTTATGAAAAATTAAAAACTGGGATCATATCAGATTGAAAAGCTTTTGCGTAGCAAAAGGAACAACCAACAGAATAAAGAGACAACCCACAGAATTTTACCAGCTATTATTCAAAGAAGTAGTATCTAAAATGTATTTAAAAATCCAAAAAATCAGAGTCCCAAATTTAATGACCTGGTCGAATAAAGGGTGTCTGAAATGAATAGACACTTCTCAAATGAAATTTTCAAATGAATTTGCTGAAGAATAGCAAATTATACATGAAAAAATGTCCAACATGACTGGTTATTTGTGAAAGGCAAATTAAAGCAGCACTGAGATTGCACCTCACTCCAGAAAGAATGGCTATCATCAAGAAATCAACCAATAATAAATGCAGATGACACTGTAGGGAAATTGAATTCTTTTCCAAATATGGTGAGAGTGCAAATTTGCACAACCATTATGAAAGATCAGTAAGGCAATTCCTCTAAAAATTAAAACTAGAGGTTCCATTTAATCCCACTATTTCCCTTCTTGGTATCTTTCAAAAAGAGTTAAAAGCATCACGCCACGGTGATGTATTCACACGCTTGTTTACAGCAGCACAATTTGTAAAAGCTAAATCTTGGAAACAATGCAGATGCTCATCAACTGCTGGTTTAATAAAGAAAACATGGTTTCTCTGTACAATGGAGTACTGCTCTTCCATGGAGAGAGATAAACTGAGATTTTTTTTTTTGGTACTGGGAATCAAACTCAGGACCCTGTGCTTGCTGGGCAGACACTTATGCCTCTGAGCTATGTCCCTGGCATTTGGGATCATTTTTAGGTAAATGGGTGCACTTTTAGAACATAATTTTCAGTGAAATAGATTAGACACATGTTTAAATATCACATTATTTCTCTTTTATGAGAAGCCCAAAGCGCAAATAAGGACCTAAATGGAAGCTAGATACTGGTAGGTAGGAAAAAAAGTGTTCAAATGAGAATGGAAACAAAGAGCATGGAGAAACAAAGAAGAAAATAAGGATAAAAATGAAAACTGGAAGGAAAACTATGGTAACAAAGTTCTGAAAATAGTGGAAAAATTAAAAAGAACTAAGATACGTACAGGTACGAAATCCCTATGATGAATATGATTATCGTGAATAGCAAATATATACCAAGAGAAATTAATTTAAAAAAAAGAAATAGATTAAAGTCTTAGTTTGAGCTCTAGAAACAATGATGAGTTCATAGGTGTTTATTCTGTGTCTGTCATGTACCAGGCATTTTGCAATGATGCAGAAATACAAACATAGAGGAATTTTCTGCTTGCATACAGTAATAAGTTTATAGTAGAAGGACACAGTAAATAAATAAATGATAAAGATTAATATTCAGTAAGTCAATAAGTTTTGTAAATGAATAAAGTCATCAGGTTACTATCATTCAGGAGAGCAGCATAGAGGAAGGACATAGAGACCGATCACTCAGTGGTGTGGAAATGGATGGAGCAACAGCTCTGCTGAGGAACTTGACAGCCCTAAAGTGATCAGCACAGCACATCAGCAGCTAGAGGCCTTTGAGCTGGAGGTGTTCAGATTATTCAGCTGAACTCAGCAGGCCTCTACAAAGACCCCTGGTCATACCCATGAATTGATATTTATTCATGTTCAGCAGACACCTAAATTTAAAAAAAATGTTCATTTCTCCATGAGACATTATCTCAACTAAGTTTCTCAGTTTCCATGGTTCTACTTAGTTATTGTTGCCTGGCTCAGACTGCCGTACTGCTTACCACTGTTACTTGAATGAAAATGTTTCAGTCGTCCATCTTGATTGACTATTTGAAATGATATCACAGATTCAGTTTTTTCACATGTAAAAAAATAAATTCAGATCAAAGTTACCATGGAGTTATTTGTTTAAAATTTGCTGAACTGTTATTATGCGTTTGATCTAAAAGATCTCCAAACTTCTGTCTGGAGCAGGGGCATGGCAGGTCACTGGGATCATGACGTGGAAGGGTGCATTCTTGTTGTCTTTCCTTGCTCCTGCCTTTCCTGTCCCTTCTTCCATGCGGTGAGCACCTTTTTTCTGCCCTGCTGATCTGCCATCCTGTTCTTGCCTCTGCTGAGTGTGGGCTGAAACCATGAGCCAAACAAATCTCAGTTCTTTTAATGTGCAACAGTTGGGTATTTTCTCCAGATAAGAAGGTGGATAAGGTAGATATTTGTACCAGAGAAGAGGGGTCATTGCTGTGACTGACCATGTGGTACAGAGACCTATTGTCATGGTTTTCAGGAGAAGCTTGGGAAGTTTTGGAGATGCCAGCTAGACCTAGAATGTAAGCTGAGTTTAATGGGAGTTTCTCATCTGAGATCTGAAGACCATAACGCTGGTAGAAAAGTGCACAGTTAAGGCCAGGATCAGGAGGTTTCAGTATGGAGTAAGGACTCCATTGTCAGTGGGACTCCAGGCCATGTGTGTCATGCTCTGTCAGAAAATTTTTCTACATTTCATTCATGTCTGGAGACTTGGTTGGAGACTGAGATTAAATTGCTGTAGCCTAATTGATCTGGCAGAGAAAGTTTCAAGGTGTCCCAGCTTTCAGGCTGTGGTATGGGTACTCTTGCTGCTTGTAGCTCTTTGGTGAAAATCAGGATCAAATGGAAGGACTGAGTAGTTTGACTTTGGCATCACTGATATATGGTGCTGGTTTTACTGGCATCTAAATGCAATAGTTGTGGGGTCATGGAGGTATCCACCTAGAATTCGGAAGAAGGTCTGAGAGAATAGGTAGCATGTACCTTAAAGGGTAATGGGTAGAGCTGTGAGAGTGAAAGCAAAAGTGCAGTAAGGAGTCCAGGGCATTGGAGACAGCAAGAATGAGTAAGATCTGCTGAGGAAAGGCATGGGTGTGTGTTCGTGGCATTACCATGAGGCCAGGGCTGCTTGAGTCCTTTAGAGTTCACATCTCACCACAACCTGCTCCAGGTACTGGACATAGAATTTCAGCATTTAATGTTTTTCCTGCTGGGTTTTGGTCTTTTTTGGCCTGATTATTGTCTGTTCCTCTATTCTTCCCTTTTGGAATTGGAATGTTTACCATATACATAATATGTGACCAGAGTTTAACTGTTTTGTCTTATACAGGTTCATAGGTAATGTTTGCTTTGAGCAGCAGAGGAAACTTTACAGTTTGACTTTTCAATAATAGTGAACTCTTAAGACTCTGTCAACTTTTACAGATGGACTAAATGCATTGTTTATAATGAGATGGATGTAAGTTTTTGAAGGCCTGGACCAGGATTTTTTTTGTATATAATTTCAAATTTACATAAATATTCATGAAAACGATAGCACAATTAATCCCTTGTACTCATTATTAATCCCTCACTCATTATTAACATTGCATCCTTTTTTTTCTCCACCACTTAGCCCTCCCTCTCTCTGTTTCCCTATCTGTTGAAAACATTATGATCACTTCCTCTAAATATTCCACTATGAATTTCCTAAAATTATGAATATTCTCCTATAGTTAAAGAGCAGTTATTGACTTTAGAAAATACAGCATGTACACAACACAATTTTATAAGGGTTTTGGATACCCAAAGAGGGCACAGGCAGAGAATGTTCAAGAGCATTGTAATAATTCCTCAAAAAGAGACAAGTGTGGGATAACACCTTATGATGTGACAGTCTGAGAAACAGTCCAATAAAACTGAGTGTCTGATGTGCAGAGAGAAGAAGAGCACGTGAGTACCCACAGTCCCTATTTTACCATGTCTCAAAAGGTAGGTCTCACACTGCACATTTTCTTCAGAGCTTCTGTGACATCCTTGTTCCTAAGACTATTGATTAAGGGGTTCAGCACAGGAGTGAGCATTGTGTAAAACACAGACCCAACCATGTCCTTCTCAGCGGTGTGGTAGGATCAGGGGAGCATGTAGGTGTAGACGGCAGCACTGTAGAAGAGAAGGACTACAGTCATGTGGGAGGAGCAGGTGGCCAGCGCCTTCTTCCGGCCCTTTGCAGAGTTCATCCTCAGAACGGTGAGGTGGATGAGGGTGTGGGAGCTTGAGATGACTGCCACAGGGATGAGGAGCATGAGGACACAGCACAGGTACATGAGCGTCTCATAGAGTGAGGTATCTGAGCAGGAAAGCTTAATCACTGCAAGGACTTTAGAGAAGAAGTGGTGGATCTCCTGGGATCCACAGAAAGGAAAGGTCATGGTCACAGAAGTCAGCATGAAGCCATCCACTGACCCCAGAAAACAGCAGCCAGATACAAGGAGGAGACACGCTCTGTGGTTCATCAGGATGTGGTAATGCAGGGGATGGCAGATGGCCATGTAGCGGTCATAGGACATAGCTGCCAGAAGAAAACACTGAACCAACAAGTGTCATGTAGAAGAACATCTGCATCCCACACTCAGGGGCGGAGATCTTGTCCTCACCCAGGACCTGGTCTGTGAGCATTTTGGGCACAGTGAAAATGGACATCACGTCCATGAGAGACAACTGCCTGATGAAAAAATACATGGGGGTGTGGAGGTGGGCATCAGAGCAAATCAGAAGGATCAGGAGTGCATTTCCAGACAAGTCCATCAGGAAAATCACAAAAATGAGCAGGCAAAGCAGAGCTGGGTGCCTGTATTGATGGAAGAGTCCTACCAGGATGAAATCCAACCATCCAGTGTGGTTGGACTTCCAGGTGGTTTTATCCATGGGATTTCACCTAGACAATGAAGAAAAGTTTGTGGTTAAAGTAATGTGCCCCTTTCAAAAGACTGTTTAGTAAGCATACTGTAGGTGTATGCACAAACATGATTGCACTAGCCAGAGGAAGTCTCAAAGGCCTGTGGACCATGTGGACATATGTGCATTACCTGTATCACTTACTTGGTAATTGACAGTGAAGTTCCACGTTTCCAGGTAATGAACTTCTTGGTGATGCTTGGGTGTATCAACAAGAACAAGAACAACAACAAGAACAGGGTATTTAAAAATCACTGCCCATATTAACCTAAATAGAAAATCCTTGTAAATAAGTGAAATCAAATTCATTAATCCTTGAATTTTCATGAAGTATGAAATAAATTCAATCTTTGTTTTTAAGATCTAATTAGGTATTAAAATGAATCTATGTATGTTCCATATATGACATATTTAAAATAACTGAAATATAATTGCATGAAATAAACACTAAACAGTTGAATTCACCCTACCCATAGGATCAGGCCATTCTGGGAGAACCTATGACTGTGTGGAATGATGCTCACATTCCCACACATAGGGTGGGGACCTCACACAGGAGTGGAACTTGGAGACTTTGAGGGGATGGGATGAGAGTCCCTGAGGAGGGCCAGACATCAGCCACAGCTCAAGTTGACTCCAACACTCCCAGCTTCTGTCCACTCTACCTTTAAAAGGAAGCAAATAATATTTGACTTCAAGATCAGGTGAGGCAAAGTAAGCAAAGGTCTTAGAAAAGCACCAGACACAAATAAATAAACATAGGTGCTTTCGTTAACATCTGCACTGGACATTCTGCAGAGGCGGCCTTAGGGCCATCACTGCTACTGTTCTGTGAGATGCATTTCTCCAGCTCTGCATCTCTCTACCCTCCCTACATTCAATACTTTGGAGCTCAGAGGACTGAGGCAAAGATCTGCAGATAAGTAAAGAAAGCACACCACTCATCTCTAAAAATGAATTTGAAATTGGTAATTCTTCTGTTTTTATATATTTACTTGTTTTATATAAATACAAATTTATTTTATAAGAATATTTATATGAGCCTGTGTATATAAACACATGCATGGGACATGCATAAGTGTAACCCTGATTAAATAGAGCTTCATAGAGAATCCCTTTTTTGTCTAGTAGATGGATTTTCATCCAAGTTCATCTCCATAAAGCTCCTACCATTTGTGTTAAATCTCGGAATGAAAGTAACAGAATTTAGGGGGTCACTGGTATTTACTAGATAAGCTTTGGTTGATGCTGCAGTCGCCCTCGGTGTTACTGACTGTTGTAATACATTTTTCTCAGAAAATGGAGAGCAGGGAGGAAAACTGAGCACTGCTGAACTGTCCCTGCCCTGAGGGCCCCCCTGCTTGGTGCTCACCACTTAAGTCCAGGATAGATGATGAAAGCACACCAAGGGAACATTCCACTATTTGGAGAAAACATAGAAATCAGACTTAAAACAGAATTTTAAATAACTATAAGTACATCAGAAAGACTAATAGACTTAAAATAGATCTGGCCTTTCTGGAAAAAAATCCATAAAATCTATGAAACCTTCTTTGTGTTTCTTCTTGAATACGCTAAACATCCTGAAATTTGTGTTTCTAATGTGTACAACATTAAAGGCAAAAAATCCTCACCAACAGGAGGGAGCAAGTAGATCCTCCTTCTGAAAAGACTTTAACAGTGTGTAAGATGCTTGATTGCTTCAATAATTGAATATTCCACTCACTAATTGTACCATGTTCTGAAGCGATGATGCAGTAGATCATTCATTGATGCTGTGATATAGTTATCTAAAAATCCTGAGGCACATTGCAGAAGATGGAAAAGGTGAGATAGGTGATAGATAGATAAATAGATAGATAGATAGTGGTTCATATAATTTCCTTTCTAGCAAATTCTACCTCCACTGCCAGGTGGATTCTGAGCTCTGTGGAAATTTTAAAACTCCCCAACGAACTCCAAAGCACACCTGCGGGTCTAATCTGTATTCCTGCTGAGTGCATCAAGAACTGAAGCTGTGAGCAGCACATGTGAGAGCCCAGTTTCTGGGCACTGAGGGAACAGAGTTGGTACAGGAGGCAGGTGGGAGGGGAGCATTCCTGCTGCTCCTTGTCCCATGGAAATCACGGTCATCATCCACAAACAACAGCCACCCAGACACTGGACCAAGCAGGGGGCACCACATACCAGCAGCTGGCAGAACCTCAGGTTCATCAGTGTGGGTAGTGAAGAGGTCTGCGGATGGCAGCATATCGGTCATAGGCCATGGCTCCCAGGAGGAAGAACTTGGCTCCAGCCAGGGTCAGGTAGATGAACATCTGGGTCCCACAGCCTGACAGGAAATTGTGTGACCTCCAGTGACCTGGGCCACAAGCATCTTGGGCACCAAGACAGATATGCACAGGAGGTCCACGAGCGACAGCTGGCTGAGAAGGAAGCACATGGGCTGGCAGAGGGGGAGGTCCAAGTGGATCAGGACAATGAAGAGAGCATTGCCAGCCAGGGCCAGCAAGAAGACTATAAAGACCATGGTGTAGAGCAGAGCAGCATGTTTGTTGTCTGCAAAGAGCCCCACAAGGATGAAGTCAGTGCTTGAAGTTTTGTTCCATGGAGTTAGGCTCCCTGAGAACATGTCTGCATAGAGTTCTCACCTGAAGAGAAGCAATGAGAGTCAGGATTTTATATCCATTGTATGCACAAGACTCCATTTCCAGGGAAACATGCAATTTGTGCTATTTTTCCAAACACTGGGTTAAACTGAGGTGGGATCATAAATTCAGATCTCAGGGAGGTCAGGCTGGATGTTGGCCACAAGCTGGAGCAAAATACAGACAGAACTGGGTGCTCCATGAAGCAAACATGAGCTCGAGGAAGAGACAGGGGTCTACTCACTAAGTCTTATTTATTTACTCCAAACTGGGAATATACAAAGTCTAGCCTTAGGGATGGTTGGAGACTAAAGTCAGAAAAGCACATTAAGTCTAAGTCAGGAGTTAAACTGATATATTCAAGAACTTCCAGATCCAGTAGCTCTTCAGGCTCAGTGACAGAAAACTGCTGAAGCAACTGACAACATTAAAAGTGTGGATAGTACTGAAATCCTACCTGAGGTTCTCTGGAAACCTTGTATCCCTTAAAAACCTTCCACCATCACACATCTCTATTAAAGCCCCTTCCCTCACTGCAGTTTCCCAGATGCTCCTCACGCCACTGAGTTTGTGAACAGAGTGGTCAGGGGACTGACACTGGGTGGGACATGGAGCCAGTCTGGGAGAACA
>RJWM01039190.1:0-16210 GCA_004363535.1 Dasyprocta punctata | reverse complement strand
TTAGGTTTGGGAAACTCCCAATGTAGAAGAGAAAGGGAGAGCTTATTTTGCTAAGCAGTGAAGATGTTTTGTCTATTCCTACCACAGTGGAGCTCCTGTCTAGGATTAAACCACTCTGTCTTATGTTTTAGCCAATTCTATACATCTTACCCTAAAGAGAGATAGAGAACAGGTAATTTTCATAAAAAAAATCCATTTCTTTTCTCAAGGTCTAATCTATATTTTACTAATTTTGTTAAATCTTTTGGTCCATTTCTTATCTGAAAAGAACCTATGGGGAAAGAGAGAGAAAAAGAGAGAAAGAGAGACTCATTTCCTCATGTATATACCATATGTACATATATAAAGAAGCATTGAAAAATATTTTACTGTGCTGTGGTTAACTATTATTATTTGTGATTGCTACTTCTGGTGGGCATCATATGTCTTATTTTTGTTTGTGATTTAAGCAATGAAGTTAGTTTTTGACACTTCAGGAGCCCCCAAAACATTTACTGGACGACTATAATTATATTTTCTACAAACCCAGTGCTGTTTATTCTTTCAACCTCCTTGTCTCTGATTAAATAAGCTCAAATTTTACTTTAGTCCATATTTTATCTCTGTGTATGCATCCATTGTCCTTTTCCATAGTCCAAACATGAACAACTCTGGCTGGGTCCTGGTCTGTGTCAGACTGTCAGCTGCCTTTGGATTCCTGCTCCCTGGGACTGCATAGTCTTCTGGGCTATCATTGCTGAGAGACCTCAGCAATGCTGAGTCATGCTGAGTCATGCTGAGTCATGTTGAGGCTTAGGGTGTGGGGCCAGATGTTTTCAGTCTTGTGTGATGTCTGTTATCTGGGTCCCTAGCAGGAAACTTATGAAACAGATGGTAAGAAAAGGAGAAATTTACTACCTGACTAAAATTCTACCTCAGCGAGGATCCTAGAAAGAAAAGAACTCCTGCAACAAAATATGACATCCTAAACTATATTATTTCCTGATTTAAAAGAATATTTCTGGTTACCCTTATCAGATACCATATGATCAGTCATTTTGAATAAAATATTCATCTTGTACATACACAGAAACAGCAAAATCACTCTTTTCCAGTACATGCATATGGATTTTTAGTTTATAAAAGATGTAGCTATTAATGAAATGCTATCAGAGCACTTTGAAGTATAAGACCTGTGCTAGTGAGTTCCATAATGGTTCTTATGTATCCTATAATCCAGGGTAGAGTTTAAGTGTCCGTCACTGCATAAATTTGTGGCAGGGCTGATAGTCAAAGGATTTTCCCAGGTCTTAACATTCTAGGATTCTTCATACTGAATGTATCCTTCACAAGGAGTTCTATAGACCTGAGCAGAAACAGAGGCTGGGTGAAGAAAACATAAAAAGAAGTGGAGAACACTGGGAATAAAGCTTCAAGCTTGTGCCCTCCAAAGGCCCAGGCCCTACTGCTACTCAGTGAGGGAACTGGCAGACCAGTCTAGTACTACCCCTTTTATGGGGAAGAGGAAGGCAATTCCAGGTTTGACACAAAGGATGCATCCCTGGAGGAAAGTTAACAGCAAATGGTGACGTTGAGAAAAAATATACTTAATGAATATTTATAAAGGCAATAGAATACAAGAAAGTTACATGTGTAATGACTGTGAAAAAGTCTCTAATAGAAAGCCATTTAAATCAGAAATCAATGAAGAAAAAAAGGGTGGTAAAGGAGAAAAATTCAGGAGATTGGTCTAGAAAGAATATGAGTGATATCAGTACAGAGTGAAATTTGTGACTAAAGACCCACAGAACTATTCATTATTAATTGGTTTATACTCTGTCATGTTGCAGACATGATATTCTTAAAAATCTTTAACAAAAGGAAGACTTATTTTATTAGCCTTGGGCCTGAAAATTATGCAGATGATCCTGAGGAAATGGTTGTCTATTTCTGTCTCTAATGCAGTGATCAGCACTGTGCATAGGGTATAATACATGTTCATTGCTTGTTAGAGTGAAGTGTATTTTTCTTGTTCTATTGTGCACACTGAGAGTGACTCATGAGGGATGTAGGGACACTTGGAGGGAAACAAATTGAACCTTGGAGTGCAATCCAGTATTAAGAGGAAGAAGAAGGAGATGCCTAGTCCTCCTCAGTTTCCCCATCAAAGGCCCTCACTGCAGAATTATTTATACCACAGTTTTCCTTCCTCAAAGAAAGTGAAATTCCTACAGCTAGTGGGGCCTGCTTTGTAAGCCAAAAATCATCATCCAAGAAATATTGGTTAATCTTGCTTTGGTTAAAGATCTGACAGGGAAACAAAGCCACGGGAGGTTTCTGATTTCCCTATCTACCCACCGACCCTCCCTTCTCCAATGCCAGTTTCAAGGTGGTGGTTCTAATGAACAAAATCATTGATGAAACGCAATGTAACGACTCTACTTGGCCAGATTTAAAATTCTCACATAAACTAGTGCAACCGTTATGGAAATCAGTATGAAGATTTCTCAAAAAACTAGAACTAGTTTTAAAACTAAAACTAGGAGCCAGATATTCCTTCTCTGGGTATGTTTCTGAAAAAGCTAAGGGCATCATATTACAGTGACACATGCATATCAGTGATCATAAACAGCACAATATATAGTAGCTGAATCTCAGAAGTGGCATATTTGTCCATCAGCGAATAAAAGAACACAGAAAATACGGTATTTATGCATAGAGTATTGCTTTGCTATAATGAAAGATAAACTTGAGGCATTTGGAGCAAAATGGATGCACCTTGAGACCATAGCTAAGTGAAATAAATCAGATACACAGGCTCAAACATTACATGGTTTCTCTTACATGAGAAAACAAAAGTATAAATAAAGAGCAAAATAAAAGATTGATAGTAGGAAATAGGGAGATTGATCTTTTCTCAAAGACTTGTCATATACATGTTCCAAGTCCTCATGAGTAATGTTACCATTATGCACCACAAACACATATTGAAAAGTTTTTAAAAATCATCATACTGATATGTACTCACAACCAGAAATACACAGACACACACACACACACACACACACAGACATACACACACACAAAGACACACACCATAATCCCACATACAATCTCTGAAAATTCCATTGACTTTACATTTAAAAATATATCCAGAGGTCAGTAAAAATGTATCCAAAGCACGTCCATTGCTACCACCCTGGTCTAAACCACTATCATCACCACTTAAATTATAGCTATAGACTCCTCAAGTCTCTCTGCTCCTACTTCTTCCCTTTTACAGTGGCTTCCCAACACAGCAGCCAAAATTTACATTTTAAAATGTGAATCGTGTTTGGTCACCTCTTGATCTAAAACCTTCTGATAACTTTCTATGTTAAACATAATAAAGCCAAACCTTTGCAATTTTCTATAACAACAATTGTTAATGCTTATGTTTATTATAAATTAACACTGGTCTATGTGTATGTATCTATAGATACATATTTGTATATAGTATATACAGATATACTATAGTATGTACATATAGTATGTATTAGTGTTTATGCATATACATGTATACTTTTTTCTTACAATTATATAATTACCTCTGGGCTCCACAATTTACAAATTAGTACCTGTATAGTCATATTTCTTTCTACTCTTTCTCTTACTTAATTTAATCTCACATAGGTCATTTTGGTATTCCCTGAAAGTTCTAAGCTTCCCACCTCTTTAGGATAGTTATTCCTTATGGTTTGAATATTTAATCAAGATTCCATTTGAATAGTCTCCTAAGCATCTATTTAGGCTACACCTCCATGTCTCCTTATAGAGAGAAATTCCGTGGCTCTCTATTCAAAGTGCCAACATGCTTTTGCCCACATCCTAACCACACTGTATCTTTCAATTCTATTTTATTTATCCACAGCGCTTAACATCATTCGTGCATACCACTTACCGTGTTTATTTACTGATTGTGTAACTATTCCACCACAAACTGCATGAAAGAGGGATTTTGTTTCCATAATTTTTTTCTGCTATATGATTAGCACATTTGCAGTATTGAGTGAATGAAAATAAACAGCCAAATAGCCACACAAGTATAAGTAAAAGGTCATACACAGACACATCCACTGCTGGCTGCAGACATACAAACAATCAGTGGTGTGATGCTGGAAGCAGAAAGGCTGCCTAGAACAATTAGACCATAGCAGACAAAATCTTGATTGGGCTATTGAGTTCCGGGATCAGACTCGTTTGTGTTGCTCTGATACTTGCTCTTAAAAACTTAATCTATCCAAAAAGAAAAGCACCAAAGACTAAAATAGGAACCAAGATATTTATTTATATGCATGTATTTATAACTCGAATACTTACGTGTATGTGAGAAATAAATTATTTCCTTTTTTCAACCAAACAAGAGTAGAGGAATCCACTGATACCAAGGCAGTAGCCACATGCAATCATGCCACTAGAGTAAGCCTTATACCAGTGGGTTGAGTGTGCCATGCTCTTTCAGCTGAATGCAAGGAAAGGTGTGGCCTAGACACCAACATCCAAAACATCTCTATGGTATAAGCCAGCAGTTCATTTTTCTTGCTTTTCTCATTGGCCTTTTCCTTTATATATCAGAACGTTCCATGAGATTGGAGTTTCTGGAATGGAAGTCATTCTATCTCCTTCAGATGACTTTGAGCATCTCTTGTGGTCTTTCTTTCTTTCTTTCTTTCTTTCTTTCTTTCTTTCTTTTCTTTCTTTCTAAACAAATCTCAGTTGAATTGGAAGAATGTAATGTATTTCTCTGGGATTTTAAAACTTGTAAATTCTATAGCCAGTGTATCTTCAACTTTTGTTAATAGTTGCATACTTATAATCATGTACTCACATAATTATAAGTAGTGCATAAATATGCATACACACATATATATATCTCAAAATATATTCATCAGATATGTTAAAGCAATTAATGTACCAAATTCTCAAAAACTGGTCCATGTCTATTTTCTTTTGTCTACTCCTGAAGGAACCAAGGAGGAGGACAGGAGGTGGTAGGAGGAACCCAAGCCTCTCCCTGTCTCACTGTCTTGGCCCCTCCCTTGCTACAGCTCTGTGCAGTCTGGAGCCCTTATCAACATCCACAGGTTCTGACCCCACCCAGCTATCACCAGCCTAAGTAGCCAGCAGAAGAAAAACACCAGATCTGCCTGCTTTTGTTTTTAAAATACAAAACAAAATTAAAGAATCCTTAAAGTCCCCCTAAGAAAATGAATATACCAAACAGGTAAATATTTTTAAAGATGAGAATAAAAGAGCAAAAGAAGGGAGTGGGCAGAAGAAAGCAGGTGCAGAAGGAGGTCGGTGACACTGAGAACTGCTGAGGATTGAGTGCAGAGAGGACATGTAGGAGGCTGGGAGATCCTGGTTTTTCTCATGGATAATGGTAGATGAATTTGTTAATGGATGGAGTCCAACCATTACCATTGCTTCTCTCTTTACTCTACAATCCTTAGCTTTATCTTTTCCCCAAGAGATATAAAATCATAATTCAAGAAATACGTTGTGTTATGGCTTCAATATAGAGTATATAAAATACTGAAGATAGACAGGTAAGAAATAATTTTTTAGGAATTAAAAAATCACCTAATCAAATAATTTCTACTTTTTTAGTAGAGGGGCTCTTAACATGAAACTGAGTCTTTTCTAATAGTTCTTGACACACGATTCTAAACTCTGTGTCTAAAGAAGTCTTATTTGAATCAACTCTATCTAGAATATATTGAGAATAAGTATGTTTTAGAGGCCCTACATTTGAATAACATTAGTGAATTATTAGGATTTAAATCTTGGGAAAGAGCAATGAGATTTGGCCTAATGAACCAAGGTAATGCAGTAAACTGAACTAAATGAAAAAAATTTAAAAGCACTTGATTTAATAATAATGTCAAATCTTCAGGCTCTTTCATCTTATTTTATTTTTAAATTGTTGTTAGTTCAGAGACTACATTAAGGAGTATTATTTTACATAAACAAAAGCATAGAATTTTCTAGAATTTTAATTATGAAAATAAATGAAAATATTTTCTTTTCAAGTTGAAAAAATGTCAAAGAAACTAAAGCCACGTTTCAGAGAACATGGGACATATATGACTTTGCTAAGTTACCAAATTCAAGTTTTAAAATTCAAAGTCTAGTTGTGAGTTCAATCCCCAGTACTGCCAAAAAAAAAAAAAATAAATAAATAAATAAATAAATAAAATAAAATAAAATAAAATAAAATAAAATTCAAAGTCTATTATTCAGGAAAACAGAGTAACTGGCTGGCTCTGACTTTCCATCTGTGTTTCCCTATAAAGCGTCCTTCAGTTTAATTAACCTTCATGTGTACCCTTGGCTATACTTTAGGCAACATGGATCCAGAGGTCAGCTGATGACTATGCTCTAAGGGATTGGGGGAGGGCTCACCCTGAAAATGGGACGCAACTCTGGAAAGAATCCGTCTACAAGCTTTGTGAGACATAGGGTAGAGACCTTATGTATTGCATGTGGAAGTATTACATGACTGCTGGTTGTGTCTATTCTGTCCTTTTTAATGACACTAGAAAGAGTTCATGAGCTTCCTGCAGAGTAAATATCAAAATTTTTTATTACTGGTGGTGCTCAGTCATTTCTGGCTGTTGTACAGTGTAATAAAGTTATTTGGTACTATTTCTGTTATGAGAAAAAAATGTAAATTCACACTCAAAGAATAGTTTACAATTCTAATTAGTAACCCTGAAAGGATTTTTCCCTTCTTTGGTTTACAAATGTTAAAATTTAGAATTAAAAATGAAAGAACTGGTTTATTATAAAGAATATGCATTTAAGAAAATATTTTTCTCATTAATACCATGGAAAAGATGTAGTGAACTAAAGGCTTACTTTATCAATCAGCAATTTAATTTATATAACTTTCTATATTAAGACCATGAAAAACTAATACAATGTTTGTCTTTGGAATAAACACATGCCATAAATTGGATAGCAAAACTTAAGAAATACACTTTTCCTATATTTTTCTTATAATATCTTAAAGTCTTAAGTTTCTCAAAATCTAGCCCAAAACTTAGAAGCCTACAAATGTTATAGGAAACACTCAGAGACAGCATTTATCTTCATTAAATTTAGGGTTTTTTAGAAAAGGTTTTTGTCATCATCAAATGTTTTAAGACATGTACAGTTTTAATTTGATTAATTCTCATACAGGCCATAAATAAATATTATTTTTTTCTGGCTGTGTAATCATTCTAATCAGTCCTTGACACTCATATCACTGTCTTAGTAAACTTTCAGTTTTTAATTCAGAAAACAATGGACAAGTAATCACTCATTGCTGACAGGAGAAAGAAATGAAATGTTTAAAAAGGAATAGCTGAGGATGTTTAACTTGTGTCGACAAACACCCAAACAATGATGAAAATGCATTCATCTTGACTTCAAAATTCTTCATCCTTACCCTGAACCAGACCTGCTGCCTTTCAAACTTGTGGCTTTCCCGGAGCCCTTCCCTAAAGCCGTTAGCAACAAGGAAGCATGGATTGAGTGCGTGCCTGCATGGCAGCCAGATCAAATTCCCTAGGGCACGAACAAAGAGATGTGGGCCCTGCAACTGAGTCTGATGGAGGAGGAGGAGGAGGAGGAGGATAAACCTCACAATGAAGCTGAGAGATGACTGGTGTCCGTACTGTGAACTGGGAGGAAGATAGGCAATACTCACAGGGTTTGTTTCAGGGACAGGCATTTTTCCTAAACTCTTGGACTTGAAAGGCCTGATCATTATATCATGGGCTTTGACAGTCTCTTATCCACGCACCTGAATTCTGAGGAAAGAGTTACAGTGTTTGTACTGTGGAACCAAAGAAAATTGGTCTTAGAAACCCAGGCTTTATTCACTGACTCTTTACTAACCCAGGAACTCTTCTTCCCAGAATAGCTAGCTGCTTCTTGTCCATTCTTTGGTCTTCTACTTCAGGGATAAAATGTTTTCTCTCTTAATCAAGATTGTTTTCTTAGCCGGGCGTGGTGGCGCACGCCTTTAATCCCAGCACTCGGGAGGCTGAGGTAGGTGGAGCGTTGTGAGTTCGAGGCCGGCTTGGGCTACAACGCGAGAGCAAGGCCGGCCTGAGCTACATAGTGCGACCCTGCCTCAAAAAAAAACCAGGGCTGGGGAGTTTGGCTCAGCGGCTTAAGCGCCTGCCCTGGCAAGCACAAGGTTGTGAGTTCAATCTCTGGTGCCGCAAAAAAAAAAAAAAAAGATTGTTTTCTTTCTCAGCTGTGTATTTGAGACCAAGAAGACTTGTAGTGGGAACTACAGAACGCTGAACAGGTTAGTCAGATCTATGGTGCAAAAAGTTCATGTTTATTTTTACAAATCTTTAGCTGAAAGTTTGCATTCATCTTCTGTTTTGAATGTAGTAACAAAGCAGTAGCTATAAATAGAAGTCACAGACTTTTTTTAAAATATTACACTATATAGCTTTTGTTGGTATCTTCAAATAGTATTAGTAATTATTTTACTTGCTTGTAATATTATGACAGTTGTGTTACTGTCACCAGATCTAATGCATTCATAATGTGACACTGTACTAAAAATGGATGCTTTTGTACTTGATAACTGTATTTCAGAAGAAATGATTTTCTTCTGTCATATGTATGTTATTTTATACATTGACAAATAGATTATTCAATAGTCATCAGCCTGTCAAATTAATCTGCTGTAAAAATAAATAAATACATAAATAAATAAATAGAACTATATCTTGATATTGTCTGTGTGGGCCACTGGTTAAGAACGTATGCCCAGAAATATATTATTGGTTAAAAGCTAAAAGAAAGTGGGGTAGGGAAGTGCTAACTTGGAAAAAGTCACTAAATCAGATCTAACCTTCTAGAATCATAAGAGAAATGCAAGAGAAGCATTTTCATGAACTAGAAGGTTGTATCACACCATAAGAAATTATCATAAATACCAAGGCACAGTTATAAAGAAAAGCAAACTGGAAATATGGAGACATGAGAAAAAGAGTCATATTACTAAATGAAAACGAGCCAGAGTGACCTAGAGCACCAGAATATAATGACAACAACAAACTAAAAAAGCCAAAATTAAAATAAAAACCAAACATTGTAGCAAAAGAAACTTTCATGTCTGGCAGGGGAAAAGGGGACCACAAAAGAGTGAAGGGAGAGAAATAGTAGATGGAAAACTAGAAACAAGTAAAAACTGGGAAGGAACAGTTAGATTATGGAGACACAAGGAAACTTTTCTGGATTTAGCAAAGCTTGAATTTGTATAACCCTGTCTCCCCTACTCTTTAATCATCAACTCTCTCATTTTGACAGTTGAATAACTTCTGTGACCTTTGTTCCTTCATCTTTAAAAATTTGGATAATACCGCTTACATTACTAGATACAGATAAAGTAAAATAACATAGAAAATATTCTTCAAGTATATAAATGGAATTGAATACATATAAACATAGACTTCCCATTTGAGCTCAAATACATAAGAGCTAGACAGTCACAACTAGTCCAAAAAACAGACGCCAGAAGAATTTGAATCTCTTGCACTGAAGACTACAACAAATATTAAAAATACCCCAATTTCTAGCATGATTAACATATCAATGAACTTGTTCATTTTGATCACAAATCTTGGTATAAAATAATCTGTTTCTTTCTCAGCTGTCTCACTGATGAGAAGTATGGGTAAGAAAGAAAAGAAAAAAGACATCTCAGAGCAATATCCCATAAGTAACCAATTTCTTCTCTTATCACAAAGAAATGGGAGAAACAGGATTCTCTAGAAGCACAGGATGTGGTGTTGTTCTGCCTGCCCTCTCTAGAAAATCACTCTCTGGTAGTCTACTTTGGAATCGAAGTCTTACTTCCATGGCAAATCACTTGGTACTGTGCTCTATTTCCAGAAATAAATGTGTGGTATTCTTGTTTTCCTTAGAAAAGATATGAAGGTTTGTGTTATAATCCAGTCCTCGAGACTGTGAGAATCCAAAGAAATTCTGGGTCAAGAGCATTAAATTCTTTATTTCTTGATGTAGTTCTTTTCACTGTTACCATCCTGAACTTAAGGGTTAAAGTTGTTTTGATTGGAACTATTTTTCTGTCTTGAAATTAGCTCCTCTCTACTTGGAAAAGGCGGGTGGGATGGATGGATATTAATTATACTGGCAGATTTCATGGGAATGGAAGAGAGTGAAAGGGGAACATAATTGTGTTGTAGCTGAAGGAGGATCCAAAAAAGTAAGGATGGCTCAGAATTCAGCACACATTGTCATAAACTCAGCATGCATTTTTTTCTACCGATCCTCCTCTGACTGGGCCACACCCATGATGGACACAGTTCAGCTTGACCAATGACTTCAAAGTCCTGGGGTAAGGAAGGGACCCAATCTTCACTAGTAAAGAATAAAAGGTGACAACTTCCAGCAGCAGCATACACCTGCTTCTGACACTTCTGTGATCACCAGCAAACTCCTGGACCTAACATCATTGTGCATTTTACCCCTGAGGAAAAGAGTAGCATCAGTGCCATGTGGGACAAGGTATCCGTGGAAGACTTTGGAGGTGAAGTCTTGGGCAGGTAAGCACAGGTTCTCAATACATAAAACTGACCTTGGAAATTGTCTAGGAAATGCCTCAAGATTTTTAAATGTCTCTGATTTTCTGTGTTATTATCTTATCTCATAGGCTCCTCATTGTCTACCCCTAGACTCAGAGATTCTTTGACAGCTTTGGCCACTTGTCTTCTGCCTCTGCCATCATGGGCAACCCCAAGGTCAAGGCCCACGGCCAAAAGGTGCTGACCTCCTTTGGAGATGCCATTAAGCACCTGGATGACCTCAAGGGCACCTTTGCTAAGCTGAGTGAGCTGCACTGTGACAAGCTGCATGTGGATCCTGAGAATTTCAGGGTGGGTTCAGGAAAAGTTCCTCTGCTCTTTTGGTGTTTTACTTAGGGACAACAATGGAAGGTGTCACTATGATTGAAAATGTCAGTGAGGATCTCAGAAGTCATGCTCTAGTTTGACACTAGAAAGACAGATGTCCTGTGGGCACAACCAAAACCAACTTGATAAACAAGGATGGTGGTATGGGTAATTAGAAACCCTGAAGTTACTTATAGCTGTTCATAAAACTTTGTCAGAGCTGGATGCATTTATCCTGGAGAATGATTCTAGAGAACAGAAAATTTGTCAAGGAGAGCTAGAATTTGGTTTTTGGTAGATACATGCTTATTTTAAGGAAAGGGGAAATGCTTGATTGAATGTGTGCCCTAATTATAGAAGTTTAGATACAGATTTTGAGAAAAATTTTAAAAAAAGATTTTGTCAACATAAAACAAATTTTCTAAAATCTATTAAATTCTATTTGAGCTTTGTGACAAAAGAAAATCTTGTTCTGTGCCCTTACAGCATGGAAATCTTGTTTACAGAAATTAAACAATTGTTGAAAAAGAAGGAAAGGAAACAAAGCAAATAAAAATGGTAAAATGAGAAGAGAGTAAAGAGATAGATGGCAGAATGTAAAGTAGAGGATTATAAAAATGAAACTGAATGTAAGCCCTTCAGAAATAAACTGGATAGGTAGATTGTAGTTGCAGTTGTCAGTGAGGGTAGATATGACGCCATTTCTTCCCCCTGGAAATTCTCATTTGGAAGTTTGTACTCAACATGTCTTTGTATTGTTTTGTTTTATCCATAGCTCCTGGGTAACGTGCTCGTGATTGTTCTGGCTGCTCACTTTGGCAAGGAATTCACCCCTGATACACAGGCTGCCTGGCAGAAACTGACGTCCGGTGTTGCCATTGCTCTGGCCCACAAGTACCACTGAGCTCTCTTTCCAGTCCGCCAGTGCTCCTATGTGCCCCCAATAACCTCTTTCTGCACATGGGGATGGGCCTGGGCCTTAAAAGTACAACTTCTATTCAATAAAAATCATTCTCTTCAGTAATCAAAAATTGATCCATTTTTTACTCTTGTATTAAAGGGAAAGCATTCATGGGTTGAAGCATGGGTTGCAATGTAGGAAGAAATGAAAGGTTCTTTGACAAGCATTCAGGGACTCTTCAAAATACTTGTGAAAGATCAAGGAGGCCAAAATGGAGGGGATATTCTATCAAGAGTGAGGCTTAGGTAAGCAGGCAGAGACCTGTGGGGCAATGTGGCAAAAAACTACTGCAGAGAGGAAAAAGGATAAGGCTAGTGGTTATTGAGAAAGAAAAGATGTGATCCATGCCAAATTTTATTAAAAGTAAAATGAAAAATCTTTGCAGGGATTCAAGGTCTAAAGAAAGATTACTAATATGATTTATTCTAGTATATGTTTTGAAGCAGCTACCTTGCCATGTCTTTTGAGATTGATTTGGAGATAGGGAGATGAGTTAAGGGATAACTACGAGTTTTTCAGAAAAAGTCCACATGACTCAACAATAGCTTGCTCTTTTCCAAAGGATCCTTTTGTCCTCTTTTTTTTTTTTTTTTCTTTTTTTTTGAGACAGAGTCTCACTTAGCCGTTCAGGCTGGCCTTGAACTTACTTTGTAGTTCAGGCTGGTCTTGAACTCACAGTGATTCTCATGCCTCACCCTCTCAAAGGCTGGGATGACAGGTATGTACCACCACACCCAGCTGGATGATTTTGTTCTAGTGGGGAGCCAAAAATAAGACACACGGAATCACTGTGCATTATCTTCTTGCAGAATGTAGCATGAATTAAAATAAAACTAGAGTTAGAATACAAGTAAAAACTTTTTTGGAGGGGGTGATAAAAACTTGATGTAAGAGAGAAAAGTCTATATGAATAGTAACAAGGCTTGTAGTTTAGAGCCAGTGAGATTGGGCATGATGACTTGCATGAAATTACCTCTCTGGAAGAGGGGAGAGTAAACATAAGAACAGTAGTAGCAAAGACCAAATAGTGAAGGACTTGACCACAAAAATGAAAGCCATTACCATGTTATCAGAATAGAAAACAATAAATATTCTTAGATAGTTAAGTGACTCAAGAAACAGGATTGTTTGGGAAAAGCAATGTGCTTATGCATGTAAAATGCGAATAAAGGCAGTTATAAGAAATCTTTGCAAAGAAGGTTGAAAACTGAAGTAAACAAAGGCCTCCCAATGAGGCACAGAGTTCCATCAGTAGGAGGAACATTCTGAAAAGCAAATATTTTATTTTAAATTCATGGAGACTAGATGTAGATGATGATGCAAAAAAAGAAAGTTATGGTTACAACCCAAGAGAAGTGAAGTCTGCAAAAATTGAAGGATAGCAAATGTAGGGACAAAAACATGGTATCTGAGTGAGTAGAGTAGATGGGAATGAGGGAGGAACTAGTACATGAGGGAAAGCACCCGGTCTGAGTGAATATGATGGGAAGAGGCCTTGCACTGACCTGGGGACCCTCGCGTGGTATATTAACTGAAGCACCTGGGGAAGCGCTATCTGGATTGCTCAGAGGGTCTTCACCAGACGCTGAGTTACTCTTCTATCAAGGATTAAGAACTTTGCACTACATATTAGCATGACAAATCTTGGCAAATACAACTATATCAGACCTTTCATTTTCTCCATATACTGATCAGAATTTCGTCTGTGAATTACTTTCTAATTTGGCTTCATGTTTCCCATGAAAGGAATGAGAGACCAATAATCATTGTATTTTCAGATAATCAACAGCACTGGTCTGTCTGATATATATATATATGTATATTTATTAAATATGTATCTGAACAGAGTAAATAGGAATTAGATATTGCATGAAATCTTTTCACCTAGTTAATCCATCAAAAAATGAGACTAACTTTCATTGTTCATCAATTTTTTCTCTTATTCTTGCCTCCAAATATTATTCTGCATTGAATGTCAAGAAGTCAACTATTACCTAGTACTAGGTATCAAGAAGTCAAGATAACATCAGTTCTGTGACAATATTTCCTGTCATTCTTGATTGTACCTTAATGTGTCTACCTCACTGGGACACTATTTATTTTTCTAATGTACCAAAAGTTTATTTTTTTCCTGTTTCAGAGTTCTGAATCTGTCATTGCAACTTCTAGACATTTTTAGTACATTTTTCCCATAGCAAATTATTACTTGCCATTCTTGCCCCTGCTCAAATCCTTTCTCCTCAGAGAGAGCCTTCTAAACCAAATTATACTCCATTCTTACCAAGTTCCAGATATTAATTTCCTATGTAGTAAATAGTAACACCTAAAATTATTTTGCTGATGTGTTTTTCTTATTCATTATCTGTCTTCTAGTCCCTAAATTATGAGACTTCAGAAAAAGATTCTATTCCTTGATTCATGTATCTTAAATCTCTCAGATACTATAAAAATTATGGCATAATTATTCAACAAGTAGTTGTTGAATGAAGGTTTGAAAAAAAATAGGTAATGAATGCCTGAAAATACATGGAGGGCAGTTGTAAAGTAACCATTTTATGCATGAAGGTTTAGGCAAATACAAAAGCAATGACAAGGGAAAAATGGAAGGGGAAAAATAGCTATAGACATGGAGAATTCAGGAAGCTGTTGGAATACATTGCCTTAAGTGCATAAGAAGTCAGTGGCTACAGATGATGTGTGGATCTGGAAAAATACAGAAGATTTTGTAGACAGGAGAGGTCAGAAATATCTCTTATGGGTGAGAAGGGGCAATTAAAATGCACAGGTTAAGGTCTTTGGAGACTTAGATATCAACTTCTGAATCATCCTTCAAGGCCAGGCTTTACAAATTCATACGATTAGATACTCAAATGCAGCCAATTATGTATGCATACACCCATGCCACAGACCTTTTATTTTAAAGGAAATCTAATCTGAATTCCTCTCAGGCTCTGGTGTAGTACCTCCATACTAGTAAAAATCTTTTCTATTCTCATATTCTGAGAAGTCACAAATTATTATGGTATAACTGGAGAATCTCTACTGATATCTTAACAAGTTGTATCTTCCTGAGTTTTTAGCTACCATATGTATAAGCAAAGGCAAGCTTTATATAAAAACATAGAGACTGAGAGAATTTCACCATGTTATTAATTTCAGTCAACTTGAGAGGTGAGGGGATAAATTAATTTGAAGACAAATCTCTCCTTTAACAAAATACCAGGTAGCATGCTTATGTGCCTTTTAAATGATTATAGGGGCTGGGGATTTAGCTTAGCAGCACAGGAGCCTGCCTGGCAAGCACGAGGTTGTGAGTTTGATCCCTGGTACAAAAAAAAAAAAAAAAAAAAAAAAAAAAAGAAAGAAAGAAAATAATGCATAAATAAAATAAAATAATTATAAATTCTGGTCATAGGACAAAATAGTTTATACAGATTTCCAAAACTTCAGGCATTATGATCTAGGAAAGTCACATTTAGGAAAAGTTGAATGAGTTAGAGTGTCTAAAGAGAAAGCACAGGAGGTTTTCTTGATGTCATGTCTTAGAATAAGACTGGTTGAAATGATTTGAAAGAGAAATCATTCAAATTCACAGCTCCTGCCAAGGAACTTCTTTAACTGTCCGAATTGGCACAGGAGAATTACCACCAAACCCTGGATCACCAAAAGCAAGCACTAATCCAGTGGGAATACATATTATTTGGTGCCTACAGAAGTACTTGACGTGGAGGCATGTATTTTTGCTTAGATAAAAGAGACATACTTTATTTCAAACCAAGATACTGAGGCAAGACTTTAGTCCTATATTATGTTACATAACACTAATATTTTCCTATACCAAAACCAATGCTTTGTGGGGTCTTCCCAGATATTGTGAATTAGAGAAATTATCCCCTAAGTCCACAGAGAAAATATTTAGACATCAGTATACCATTTTTCTCTTGAAAACCACTTCTAACTAAATGAGATTCATAATTGTTCCATCAGAGATACTCAACCTTGTGCCTAAAATGAATCTCACAATCCCTGTGTTTTCCACATTGTGTCTGTGCCTGATGTTTTATCTATAGGACACTGAGGCTAGAGACAAAAATGCAGGAAAGGGTGTGTATCAGTTAGGGTTTACTAGAGAAACAGATATAACACCAAATATACAACGGTATAAGAAATAACAAGATTGGCTTACAAAGGTCAGCCACAAGGTTGAATAAGGGAGCGTGCAGAGCGTGTCTGCAAGCTGGAGGGGGAAGGGTCCAGCCCAAGGGCTGGAGCTTACTGCAGTGTCCTATGCAAGTCCGTATCAGAA
>RJWM01039189.1:0-16266 GCA_004363535.1 Dasyprocta punctata | reverse complement strand
TTGTATAGGATATGCTATGTACCCCCAAGTCCTCATACTTTTGATGGGGCTGAGTCTGACACTTGTGATCAGTTTGTTGTCTAGCGCCAGGATTAATGGCGCCAGGATTAATGACGTGACTGCTACACCCGCCCAGGGGTGGAGCTGAGATACAGTATAAGAGAAGGCGGGTCTTCCTCTTGCTTGCTTCCCGGCTTCCACCCTCTCTCTCGCCAGCGTGGATTGCGGCTTGCAGCTTGCAGCCGCCATGAACTGTAGCCCCGTCATCCCATGCTGCCTTGGAGCCCACTTTAAGGACTGAAACTCCCGAGAAACTGTAAGAATAAACCTTTCCTTCCCTAACTTTGGGCGTCAGGTATTTTGTCTCGGCAAGGAGCAAAAAGTAACTAAGACACCTGTGTTATAAAGTTCAAGTTCTGAAATGATAAGTATAAGCATGTCTTTGTATCTGAAAACAGGTTTAGAGAAATCTATCTGGTTGCCAATTTAACAAGCAATGGATTGTAATCATTGATACATTGTGTCAACTTGAGTAGCTTAAAAGTTTAATGAAATGACACAGTAGGGGGCCATGCTCCTCATTCTGTAAACATCCTGAGCCTGTGGAAGCAGAGTACATCACTATGGGGTGAGTGCTAGGGTGGGTAACTTGCTTACAATACAAAGGAGGAAAATAGATTTGTTATTCCACTTTTGCTTTTGTTGCTTTTGCTGTCTTCTGCTTTCTTTAACTGTTGCCCCTCTGCTATGCCACCCTGCTTGGAGCCAGCTGATTATGGACTGCAACCTCCACAAACTGTGAGCTAAATAAATGTTTCCCTCTTTAATTTGGGTGTTAGGTATTTTGAGAGAAAAGTAACCAAGACAATGGATATGCTTAAAATCTGCATTTTAAGTAAAGTTCAAGTATGGAATACAAGATTACTGGCTATATTTTTAAGTTTTTCAGAAACTATCAGTCAGTATTTACTAGAGAAACAGATATAACACAAAATATATAAATATATAAGAATTTGCAAGATTGACTCACAATGATCACCCAGAGTGAGATGAGGAAATGCGCAGAGCGGTCTGCACACTGGAGACTGAAGGTTTCAGTCCAGGGTCTGGAAGTCACTGCAGTATCCATGAGAGTCCAAAGCAGGAGGTCAATGGATCTGCAATGGAAGGCAAAGGCTACACCAAAAGATTGAAAGGTCTATGGTGGAAGCCAAAGAGTCTGCACCAGTAGACAGGAGACAACGTCCAAGGTGGAGGCAAAGACTGGAGCTCCTTCAAAGAAACAGAAAAAGGTCTGTCCTTCTTTTCCCCTTTATCATCCAGGGAAAAGCAGCCCTAGGGTGGGTTTTCCACACCATATGGTATGAAATTAAGGAGCCAATTTAGTTAAACTTCTCTTACTCACGATGACACAATCAATCAACCATCACAAAAATTGTACATCTTCTAACAGAAAATTTGTGTACTTTGACTCTCAGATTCCTACTCCTCACGCTAACAGAGAATCCGTGTTTTTCTATTTCTATGAGTTTGCCTTATTTTTAAAGATTTTATGTATAAGCAATGCATTCAGAGCTGGTCTTTCCCTGTGTGTCTAATTGCACTTAATGTGCTCTCTCTGGGTTTATACGTGCTGTCACAACAGGGAGAGATTTCTTTGGCTAGGTAAGTTGTAGGATCCCATTGTGGGTATGTGAGTATGCTTGTGTAGCTGTATCTATTCATTCATCCACAGATATGCGTAAGTTGTGTGCAGATCTTAACTATTATGAGTAATGTTGAAATTAATGTGGAAGTGGGAATATTTCTTTAAGATACTGATTTTTTTTTGAGATATACAACCAGCAATGAGACTGCTAGTGATCATAGCAGAGTTCTAATTTTAATTTTTGGGTAATCTTTCATACTGTTTTCCATAATCACCATATATTTACATTCCCACCCACAGTGCACAGGGCTTCCTTTTCTTCCTGCACACAACGTTTGTTAGCACTTATGTTTTTATTAATACATATGTTTAAATGTGTTCTTAAATAAAAATACGCTGATGTACAAGATTTTTATTTTCATGTGTATAAGAAATGTAAAATTAATGTTTGTTTTGATTTGCCTTTTTATGATTATGAAAATTATAAACACACATATATTTTATCAGCATTTTGAATTACATGCCTACTACATTTCTTAAGCTTATCTGTCTACTGATTTTCCACTGTATTTTGTGTTTTTTGCATATTGATCTGTAATTCCATGTGTTTCTAAATAATACTCCTTTACTGATTTTATATTAGAGGAAAGTGTACTAATCCATTTCTTCTTTACTAGCTTTTTCATTAAAAGTTTTAATATTTTCTGTTGTAATCAATGTACTAAAATTTTACTATATACTTTAGACTTTTCTTCTTCTCTTCTCTTTTAAAAATCTTTGAACCAGACACTTTGGGTCACATATAAGCTAAAAAATGTCAAAAACAGTCACTGTCCCTTCTGTCTTCTTATTCTAGTTTAGCTATCAGCCTTTACCTACAGACCCATAAGTTAACTTTAAACCAATTTTATTATTACATTCAGGCTCACGGGAGAGCGGATGATAAGGCCAAAAGTGGTACCCAGCGAGTCTTCCCAGCACATGTATTTCTGTAACTATACTGTCCAATATCTTTCAATTCCATCACTGGCCAAACTCAAATAAGATACCCACTCCTCAGTGTAATGGGAAAATGTGGGATCAAGACAGCAAAGGAGAGTCCCCGCTTCTGTCACCAGTGAGCAATGCAAAAGACTGAGGCATCAGAAACCACCACACTCATTGCCACAACTCAAATTGACATGAATTTGGTGAGGAATGTAGCACTCACACTAGTACAATAGATCTTGATCACTGGAATCCAACTCCTTCCCATTACTTTTGGATCTTATGAGGGCCCTCATGGCAGGGAAGGCCCTACTTAGGAGCTACATTAATGCATTATTTGTGACCAGGCTAAGGAACAAAGACTAAAAGTGAAGCTTGACTATTTTGCTGCGGAAAACATGGAAGACCATCTCTTGATTTTACTTTAAAAAGCGTATCTGAGATGAGCATAACGAGATATGATGTTGTAATGAAATATACTCCTTAAGGTGGGATCTTGGAACACAGAAAGGCTGTTAGATTTGTTTAATATGAATGTATCAATATTGGTGAATTATAGTTAATATATCACACTAATGTGAAATGTTACCAACAGTAGGAATTCAATGTCTGAAACTGTTTGAAAAATAAACTTATTTAAAAGTAGTTCATCAGTGCAAAGCCAAGACTGAATGTGCACAGCTCGGAGATTCATCTCCCTCCTCCAGTGGTGGTGAACAGAGGTGACTTTGACCTGGGTCACTGTACCCTGAAATCCATTGCACCTTCACTCCCAGTCAGTGACAAGGTCCACCCAGCCTTGCTCCTTAAAATACAGTGTTCTCTAAAGGTAAAATCAGCCTTCATTAGCATACCCTGCATTCTGAGACACCACTACTCCACCTTCCAGCCAAGTCTTCTTCACACTACATAAGATTTGTGCTTCCTTATGACTGCCTGCATCTCTGCTCCAGCTCCCTCTCATTTTTGTTGTGGGTCCCCTGGTAAAATTTTCATAAGCTTCATTTTATTTTAGCACCTACTTCACACAACCTTGACTGACATCGTGATGCTTAATATTTAATTTGGTTCAATGAAGCTCACCAAAGTTTTACACAGGATTATCAAAAGTGGGAAGTGAAAGAATTTTGATATAGAACTGTGGCAACCTTAGAAAGAAAAGCAGCTCTTCCAAAACCCTTGTTTTTACTCAGTGAGAGTTTTGTTCAAGTTCTGACCTCCATACCTTTAATCTATTTGTATTGATTAAGCTTTCATATACTAGTTTATTTTGACAATAGAAAACTATTATACTTACATAGAACTTAATTTCAAATGTATCCTAGAAACACATGATCAAGAAAGGTTGCACACTTCAAAGAAAACCTAAAGGAAACCAATTACCTGCTTAAAAAATTCATAAAACATAATAAAACTATGAGACATAAAGAAGCAAAAATCAAACTCAAATTTATTCTAATTAGAAATATATATTCTTTGGTAATCATCATTAAGGAATAATAATCAAGTAAAATATTGAGAGAAAACAGTTACCATATATATCTGACAAGAGACATAAAGGAAATAATCCTGTGTTAAATAAAAGCAAAAACTCTCTTATTAAAAGACATAAAAATTGGCCAGTAATCACACAGTAATATACTCAAGTTCATTCAGCTTTATAGAACTGAAAATTAGACCCAGGATAGAGAACCACTATATATTTTAAATGATTGAAATGAAAACAATCAAACCAAGGTTGAAGAGAGGCAACACAGCTGGATTTTAAAATTTAAAACAGCCAACTATTTTGAAAGATTTCTGTCAGTTTCTTAAAAATTAGTCATTCATTTATCCTAAGCTCCAGCCAGCCTTGGTAGGTATCTTCCCAACAGAAATGGAAAGAGCTATCCACACAACCACTTATATTCCAATGTGTACAGAAGTTTTACTCATACTAGACACAATGACAAACAATATAAATGACCATCAATAATTAAATGAACAATTAAAAGATGACATATTCATACAACTGCATACTTCTAACCAGCTGAAAGGAGCCACTGTGGTATCTACAACACGAGTGAGTTTCAGAATCGCTATGCCGATGGATAGAAAGACAGGAGCCCTGCAGGTGACTCTGTACCACGCCTCTTGTACCAAAGAGCTGATCTGCAGCAATGAGCAGATTGCAGTGCTTGCTGGTTGAGTGGTGGAGGGAAGGCGATGAACTGGCAATGGCAGTGATGGAATAATGCCTGTAACAGCCCCTCAGGCTGTATTGTTTAAGTGGTTGCAGTTTATGATTTTCTCAATAAACATGGTCTCTGGTTAAAATCAAACAAACAAACTTAATTCAGGACAGAAGAGAGTGATGTACTGGAAAAATCATGGATTACAGGATCCAACAGATATGGGTACCAGTTTTACCAGTAAAACTTACTGGCTTCAAAATTTGGAGAAGCTACTTAACTCACTGATTTTCAGTTGAATCTTCTCAACTAACATGGGGAAAGAATCTCACAGTATTACTTTAAAGTATTATTTTAAAGAAAAATACACTTTAAAATGTGTCGATAATTTTGTGTTTTATGACCAGCATTTCTCAAAAATTTGTCTTTCTTTTTACATATATATATTCAAAAACACTTGAATGTTTCAAAGAAAGCCTGAAGGTTACTATTTAATACAGGTGGTTGATAGAACTTTCAGACGGTTTGGTTATCAATTTTTTAAATAATTTATGATCTTGCATAATTTAAATCATTCAACAATTAAAACAGCTAATGTACATTCATTTTAATCCCATTAATGTTTTACATATGTTTAAATGAACTTGAAATTCATACTTCTTTTTATCTTGCCTCTTATTTTTGATTTTTTGATATTCAACTAGAAAGATCTTATTTTTTCTAATTGAGTAAAGTATATTTAGTTACTCTGGCCACTCTCATGATAACTGTTCACTTTGTGTACACAATTGTATACTATAATCTACAAAACAATACCAATTTTTTCATAATGGCACATCATTGTGAGTGTATAATACTCATGTTTATTCTTATACTATTTTTATTGATGAATTGTCAATTATAGTTTTATGAGTTTTATATTAAATAATGAATAATTAACAAAAAAATTAAGAAAAATAAAGTATTGAATTTTTAATTTTATTGAGTGTTTATAAAAATACAATTTTTCAACATCAACTGTTTTTTGGTGTACAAACTCTAAAAAGTAACAACAGAAGTAATTTCCTATATGAGCTACAATGAAAATACCAATAGAACTCTACAAAAAAATTTTATTTCAATTATCCCACTTAAGGCAGCTTTCACACCTGCTAATAATATGTTTCATACACATGCATGGCTTACACTAACAGCACATGTGTTTTGCTCTCCTGACCTTTTTGTAGGACATACTTGAAATTTCACTGGCCTCACTGTTTTGTAGTAGATTCTTATTATATAATGCAATGTGCAGTTAACAGGAGCATAAAATATTAATAAAATAAAGTATTAAATTCTTAATATGTATTGTGCATTTAGAATAAACAGCAACATTTTCACATCAGCTGTGTACTTGCTTACAAAATCTAAAAGATAACACCAGAAATAAATTCCTGTGACCTAAAATGAAAATACCAGAACTGTTCAACAAAATTAATTTTTGCTTCAGGTATCACATTGGAGTCAGTTTTCACACACGGCAGCAGAATGTTTTCTGCACACATTTCACTTACACTGACAGCACATATGTTTCCTTTCCTGGGTGACAGGCTGTTCTTGTCACCTCTCTTGTCTTCCTGTTTCACCAGGAGCTTTCTACTATATTGTGTAATGTGCGCATAGTAGAAAATTAAGATATCAATAAATAAAACATCAGCGGCATAATGAGAGCTTAGAATAAATATCAACATTTTCATGTCAGATATTTGTTGACTTACAAACTCTAAAAGATAACATCAGAAATAAAAACCTATTTGAAGTACAATGTAACTACAAAAAAAGCCTACCACAGAAATAATCTTTCCTTCAACTGTCACACCCAAGACATTCTTCACACATGGAAATTGCATGTTGCATACACAACTACCACTTACACTGATGGGATATAGGTGCTGCTTTCTGTCCTGTTTTGTAGGGCACCTTCGACCATCTTTGTGGTTTTCCTGGTGTCATAGTATCGCTTTGTGATGCTGTGCTTGCCTGTTCACCCCTCAGTTCACCAGGTGCCCCACAACTTTTTTGTGTAGTTCCCTGTGCACAAACACTTTGTTTTTTCGCTGCTGTAAGTGACCTCTTATGAGCACCAGTCCCAATCTTCTAAGGAAATTTCTCCATATTACTTTGCAATTGTTATTTTCTCTTTACATTATCAAACTATTTTTGCAGACATGTTTAGGGGCGAGTAAAGCACAACCACTGGCCAATTCCTTGTGTTCTGAGTGACATCACAGTTGCTGCATAACTCATCAACAACATCTGCTCTGCCTTTGGTTTTGTTTCAGAAAATGAAAATCTCAGGCTTCCAATTTGTCCATGTTTCCCTATCAATGTTTCCATCATGGTGCAATATTGACATCAGCAACATCAGTTTGTTTTACTTTGCCATATATGGGTGATGTCGTATCTTTCTGAAATCAAAAGATATTACTATACAATTTTCTGTTTTGAAATTGCATTATTTCATTGGAATTTCTGCTTCATTCCTGTACAAAGTTTTTATGCTGGTCAACTTGTGCTCTGTAGCAAATGCAACATCAGTTGGAAACTGGTAAGCCAATTGTCGAATGTCACATTCTGATTAGTTTGGGAGATGGGAGCAACCAGTCTGTTTGCAACATCTCTTGGTTTATCAATATATAAATAAGGACCTGATGGCTGAGTTCCAAGATAAATTTTTAAATTTAAAGCATAATAAGTCTTTCAATCTACAAAGGTATAACTGTTTATTCCATATTTTGAAGGGTTTTGGGGGGATATATACTGCCTGAAGTTATAGTGGCAATGAAATGCTGCAGGACATTTATCAGTAGCTATGCATTCCGTTGGTGTGTAAATTGTTTTTAATGAGTATCCACAAATCTAAAAGCAATGAGCAGCTAGCAGCCAAATTACCAGTTCTTTTTTCTTTATTGATGGATGTTTTTTTGTCATCAAACTTCAGGCAATTTTGAAGGAAATCAAATCGCAGTGTCACTGTTATTCTACAAACCTCAACTCACATTCATTGTTTTTCCATAAGTCCCTTACATTCCTGCCATAACTATGACAAAGCCCTGCAGATCAGTAAATACAAAGCTATGCATGCTTTCAGTTCACCTAGTGAAGCATCATGATAAATACATTTTTTTAACATGGCTACTGGTGCACACAGAAGGTTTTACTTGTATTGCAACCTCTGTGTGTTTCACAGCATCTTGTAGCATTTTTCTGTTACAAAAAACTTTCAACATTGAAGGGCAGTGCCAGCACTCTGTCCAATAGGTTTCATCATTGCCAAGATCCTCATTATATATTTGGACCTAGTGGTAACATTGGATCATTCCATTTGATTACATGATCATTTTGTACCATTTTGAATAGTCAAATACATGTATTGCTGTTTTCTTTGTCATCTGAATCAAAGAGATCTGCATTTCCTGCATCTGTATAAACAAATTCATGTTCTAGTTTACTGTCATAGAAGCTCTGGCTCACACAACCAACATCAAAGTCTTTGTCATCATCATTACATCATCACCCATGTATGTGTCACCTGATAATTCAGTTTCAACCTCTTCCAAAACTTGCAAATCTAGTTTTTCATGTACCATTGTGCTGAATTGGGCTACTTCTACCAGAGAAATTAAAAGAAAACATTTTAAAAAATCAAATTCTAAATGTACAGAAATTTAACAATGAACATTTTATAGATAAAGCTCACCTGTTGCTGCTTTGAGCTCCTGTACACCCCATGCAGTTTGTCTGCCAAGTGGGTGAAGGCAGCTAGGTTCCCTGGGCTTCTGCATTTTCACTGTAGCTGCTTCACTTGGTACACATTCTGCTTTTAGAATATGATTATTCTATGAACTCAATTTATCCTACCCAATGTACATTATGGGAGGTATGAGGAGACTTGTACTTTCATTTTATTATTCATATTTCATGAGGGTACCATTAAAGTACCATTCAAGTTCTATTTTGTTTTAGTTGTGGCAGCAGAGATTGAACTCAGGGCCTTACGCAAGCACTCTCCTTCTGAATTGAATCACAGCTCCTTTTTAAAAATTCTATTATGAGACAGGGTCTTCTAAGTCCCCCAGTTGGCCACAATAGGCTCATAATTATGATTCTTCTGCTTCAGCTTCCCAGACTGCTGAGTTTCAGCCTTGTACCACTAGGATCTCCACACTGAGCTACATCCCAGACTTTTATCTAGTTTTTCTTGTCTTTTTGAGACACAGTTTTACCAAGTTTCCAGACTTGTTTCACACTTACGATCCTCCTGTCTTAGCCTCTGAAGTAGCTAATAATTACCTTTTTTTCTTTTGAAATAACACTGCCATTTATTCATTTTGTTCATGTAATACGTACAGTATTTAGAGTAGATAATTTGATATCAAAAATAAGAGAAATGGCCAGATGGGAGGAGAAAGAGGGAAAGAAGAAGTAAAAAGGAATTAAAATGTGTAAGGTCCATGTCTTGGTTACTTTTCCCTCGTTGCTGAGCCAAAACACCTGACACCCAAAATTAGGAAAGGAAAGGTTTATTTAGCTTACAGAATTTGGAGGTTTCAGTCCATAATCAGCTAGCTCCAAGGCAGGGTGGCATGGCACTGGGGCAACACTCCTAGGCAGCAGCCAAGCAAAAGCAGCCAGAGTCAAAAGGGGCAAGAGCAAACCTCTTCTCCTTCCTTATATAGTACACAGGACACCCCCCCCCAGGGTGGGTGTAGCTTCACAAACACCCCTGGCTCCCTTTGCACAGGATGAGGATGTTTACCAAGTAAGACCCCTGTCTCCCTGCTGAGTCTCTCAGCTATACTTTCGACCTTCTCAAATTGACACAATGGCCAGGTAACTGCTTGTGCTCTATACACCAGGATGTAGAGCTGCTGCCTTACTTAAATAAGCTTCTAGACATCTCAAGTTGACAAAATACATAAACCATAACAGTCCATGTATAAAGTCCACACAATGAGTGGAATTATTATGTATGGCAAACATGAACTAATAAAAAAAGAAAATAAGAAGAAGTACAGATCGTAGTTTCTGTAACACAGAAGCATATGCAAAGTTTACTTTGGTATTCAAACCTGAGTTACTTGTGGCTTGGTGGCTGGAGGTTTTCTCTTCATGTGTGTCTTCACTTTGGAGTGCAAGGTCACTTTATAGCTTTTGTTGAATTTGCAAATGTGAAAAGTTGAACTGCAAGATCTTTTAAAAAGAATTAAATAGAGTTCATCTATGGTTTACTAGTCCTACACAATTAATGCTCAGGAAGCTCTGAATTTACCTAATTAAATGAACTCATGTACAGAAAGCATGTACAAACATTACTGCTTACTAATATAATTTTCAAGATCTTGGCTTTGAAGATTTGAAAATTAATTTCAATAAGAAGGTCTAACTCTCATTAGACAAAGATTTTTGACAGTAATTATGTTCCCTTAAAAAATGAAAAAAAGGAGTCCAAATGGAATTCAAGCAAACTGATGTGTGCAGAAGTGAGACAGGTGGCTTTGTCACATGATGCACACACCTGGTGACAGCCTGGCACTCCAGAAGTGAGGTCTCAGTCATGCACGTGAGGGGTGCAAATGGGATCTCGGGGTGAGTAGTCTCCCCTTGGTGACATCACCGGTTATATGACATAAAGAACAGTCAGGAATGCAAGGTAATAAACAACTTTTGTCACACGTGATTTATATGTGGACCTGGACTCATTTTGTTGCCAAACCCCTGAACGAAATTTGGACAAAAGTTTTTCCCCCTCTCATTTTCAATTAACATTGAAAATTTCACCCTAAATTTGTAGCTTTAAAAGTTACAGAATTCAGCACTCTACAAATATTACTATTTTGCAAAGTAGGACAATCATTTAAACATACTTGGAAAAATTATCCTCTAACAGTTGTGCATTTTATGATTTTTTTCTTTAGATTTTCATTTCCATTCTATTTTTAAAATAGAAGTGTACTATAATACATTTCTAGTATTTTCAAACAGTTTACTAATAACCTTTCATGATTTATTAGAATAAAATTAGTCACAAAAATGTTTTTTTCTATGCTAGTATGATTTAAAGACAATTCTCTTCCTAAGGCTATATGAATTGTTATTATGAGTGCATGATTAATAAAATTGTTATACATGGGTAGTTATTCATGGTAAATGATTTTTTACAATGTCCCAGATAGATGAGGTTTCCTTCCTCATAAAATGATTTGTGGATTATTATTACTTATTGCTTCACTGAGACATAATTTAGGATCCATATGCATTATTTCTGCATTGCATGTATGGAAATAAGTGTAATTCCTTGTAGAAATACAAATGAGGCTAAAGAAAATGTTTTACAAGACCATATTGTTACATCTTTGGATGTTTTTCAAAGAATATGTCAAAATTTATATTTCACTCCTTACTAAAGACAGGAATTTGAAATCTCTGCCCTCTGAAAATTCTACCCAGTGATTACCAACTGGATGAAAAGATACTCTGAATACTACATGGTTTACTGAAATATTTATTATCAGCCACCAGTGCACCTCAAGTTTTGGAAAATAAGACAATACTTTTGAATCTTTTTTTCATACTACAAATTCAATCTAGAGACTTCTTATTCAGATACATCATCATCCTTTTAATTATAAGATAGTCACTTTACTTTGATACAGGGTCTTTTTAAACCACTAAATTGCACAGGCTGTGCTGAAACATGGATCTTCTTGACTCAGCCTCCTAGAGTGCTGGGATCATAGGCATTCACCTCCATGCCTGGCTCTGGATGAATTTATTACAAAACAGCAAGGCGCTATTGCAGCAGTAAGAGCAGAGGCAAAGAAAGAACGCTAGACACTCTGGTAGTTTCATGACGAGTATTTTTTGGAAGCATGCTTACAGATACTGATGGTCTGGTAATAACAGTTTTAAAAAACTATTCCTGGCTTCCTTCAGAAAGTCTTCACTTAAAATATAAACTAATTTGAGGATCCCTATTTCACAGTATATTGTTTAATATGCTAGCATTCTAAATACTATCTTTCAGTTCTTTCAAAAGCTCTACACACACACACACACACACACACACACACACACACACCTCTACACACAAAGTATTTACCATCTTTATACTTGATAGAGCCTGCCCTACCAGAATTTTCAACAAGCAAGTGCAACTCTGTTTTAAACAATGTGACACTATATGTAAGCTTGAAAAAAATCAGGGTAGGGGGTGGAGAGAGAGAGAGACAGAGAGAGACAGACAGAAAGAGACAGACAGAGAGAACGTTTCCAGGCAAAATGATGTAATAAAGAAGAACAAAAGAATATATTTTCATATCTTTTGCTTTTTCCTGGGTTGGCACAATTGATCTCCCAGTGTCTCTCTTTTTCTTGTGATTCAAACATTGTTAAAATGGAAACAGCTAGAAGTATATGTACTTGAACTTTTGCTTGCAATTCTGCCCAAGAGCAGACTAGATAGTCTTGATTTATAAGAGATGTTATGTCCTTTGTTTTGACTGATAAAAGAAAATGTCAGTACCACTTTGAGTGGCATATTTCAAACTCCCTGAGAACAACAACTTTACACAATTCAAGAAACTGCTAGTCTATATGTACAGTGTTGCACTATCAAATGGCCAGTTTGAGCATTCGTGTTGGCCGGACTTCAAGGGCAAGTGCTCAGCCCTTGATAAATGTGCAAGAAAGATAAGAAGAAGGGCATGCAGTAGACCCTGGAAATCTACCAAGCCAACTGCTTCCTTATCTTCACACTACCTAGTGGTTATCTTGTAATGTGTGTTCTTTTAATTAGAAGTAATACATCTTCTCTTGTTTAACTGACAAATATGTCTTGCCTGAAGGTAAGGGCAAGAGTAAAATGAGGAACTCAGTCCCTTAACACAAAGTCTTCTATTGGCCACATTAAAAACTGTAATATCACCAAGAGATTATAAAATAATGGATGAAAGAAATATTTCTGTTCCTTGATTTATTTAATGTGCTATCTCCTTTTATTGCGCATTCTTAACTTTTAAGCATATACATATTAACTTAGGCCTTACTGGGTGCTCAGAATGTATCAGAAAATAAAAGAGACAAAACCTTGACTGTCGACCTCCCACTGTCATGGAGAATTCTCAGTGCCAGCTCGTGGTGACAGTAGAGACCTGAATGAGTGGACAAATATTTGATGAAATTCAAATTTGCGGAATAAAAAGTAATCCTACAGAAAGTATTGGTTTACAAAGACAAAAGAGACTACAAACATATTTTCTGCAGTCTTAATTTACCTCTAAAAACACTTTTAGGATCTTAAAAACACTTATAGTTTATTAGAAACATAATAAATATATATTTATGACAAAATTAAATATGATTTCAGTTTACTCAGATCTATATAAAACTTTTTCAGTTTCCTGTAATCCTGTATGTCTTCCCTGAGCTTCAATTTTCACATGATGTCAAATTAAAATATTAAACCAACAATATTCACCACAGGGAGGTGCTACATATTAACATCCTTGGAAGACTTTTGACAAATGTACAGTGCTACCCTACTGTGTAATACTATTGTCACTGTGATCACACTTTTTGTACTGAAGTATATTTCTCTGTTTCAAATGATTGTGCAATGAATAAGTAAAAAGTACTTGGAAAAGGTCATTAAATAACATGTGAAGCAGTAATATATGTATACTTATACTCAGAAGGACCTTATGTGGCAACTTGTGTGTGAAATACTTAATATATTTTCATTTGTAAGTTCAATGTGTTCTTACTATAAGATATTTCAATTTTAAAAAAATAAATGTAAATTCCAGCATTTATAATATGTTTAATCTAACTTCCAGATTTTACTTGAAGCTTAAATATTTTATTTAAATGGTGAGTACATTTCATAACTCATCTGGAAAGGAGACACTATTTGGATAATCATTTTTGATTGCTGCCTTCTCAAAAGAAATATTTGAAATATTTAGGCAATTATATTGGATTGTTTCTGACTTACACGTAATTTACTTAAAATACTTTATCAGTCTTGATAAACATTGAAGCATCTTTCTTCATTATTTAGATAGTCCTATGGAAAACCTAACACTTTGGTTAAATTACCTAAATAAAATAGAAAAAAATATATATTCCCTTTTACTTGTCATGAAAGCTGAATATCCACTCACACCACCATTGGAGAACATCAAAACTATTGATCTGAGAGTTGGCTTCACATATTCCATAGCTGCCTTTGACATCACTAGGTGTTTTTCTAAAGTTTGATCTGATGTATGAAGTTCATTCTCAGAGGGAGAAAATCCTGTTCATCCAAAATTCAACAGCAACCATTAAACAGCTAAGTAAATTTTAATGCTGATTCCAAATTTCTTCTCCCCTCTGAGCATTCTACAGAAGATTAGCACATCAACATTTTCCTTCCACCTTGAAATGTGACATGTTTTATTGCATTAATTCCTGTCATTCTCAGACTAATGTATCTTGTTATATAAAATTTTAAAGATAAGACAAAAATGCATCAACTTGTGATATGCTATTGATACTGTTATTTTGTGAAAATTAATTTTTAAGTTAATAGTTTTAGTTTTACTAAAATAAGACACAGGTTTAATCATTTTAATATCTGCCTCCTAAGTTCATTGTCAGCTTGAAATGTCCAGTTTCCATTTGCCACAGGCGATTGTTCTTTCATCCACATAAATTAAGTGCCTACTTTGCCAGTAATGACTCCAGAGAAACAATTATGTAATAAGTAGTCTCCACCATGACTGGACTTCTTTTAAAAAATATGCTCCAAAGTCAGTCATATGAATTTATTTATTTATTTATTTATTCATTTATTCATTCTTTCTTTCATTCTTTTTGAGGCACGGTTTTGCTATGTAGATCAGGCTGACCTTGAACTCACTTTGCAGCCCAGACTGGCCTCAAATTTGCAGTGATCCTCCTGCCTCAGCATCTCGAGTGCTGGGATTATAGGTGTGTGCCACCCTGCCTGGCCCAGTTGTTTAAATTTAGAACACGCTTTTGATCAGAAAAGCGTTGAATATTCTAGTCAGAAAAAAAGCTTTCTCTCAACAAACAGGAACAAGAAAAGGCTATCTACTGTCACCACCGTCATTTAGTATAGTACTCCAAACTTTGACCAGGGCAATTAGGTAAGAGAATTAGGAAAGGAAAAAGCCAAAGGATCCTTACTGCAGACACCATAGATCTCAAAACTTCTGCCACAGGAACCCAGAACCAATAAACTGAATCAGCAAAGTAGCAACATAGAAAACAACACACAAAATTAAATAACGTTACTATACACCAACAATGAACCCAGGAAAAAGAAGTTAAAAAAATAATATTAGTCAAAATTTCTTCCTGAAATTATATATTAGGAATTAACACAAGAAATGGAAAGACCTCTATAAAGAGAACTGTAGTACTCTAAAACTAATGCTGAAGTGAACATCAAAAAATGGAAAGATATCATTTGTTCCAAGACTGGGAGAAGCAACAGTGTTAGAATGGTTGTAATCATATATATATATATATATATATATATATATATATATATATTCCCAATCCAAATATCAAAAACATTCCTACAGAACAAGATAAAAACAATTCTAAAATTCATATGAAACCAGAAGAGGTCCAGAATAACAAAGGAATCTTGTGCAACAAGAACAAAATAAGAAGCATTGCAATCTTAGATTTAAATTATGTTACAAAGCTATTGTGATAAAAAACATCATGGTACCAGTACAAAGAGAAACACATGGATTATTGGAAATACTAGAAAAAAATAGAAAAAAGGATGGAGAAACAACCCTAGGCACATTTAACAGTTTGACCTTTGACAAAAGGGCTAAAAACATACACTGAAGGAAAAACAGCCTCACTACCAAATAGGGCTGGGAAAACTGGTTATGCACAGGTCAAAGATTCACTCTAGAATCATTTCTATTACCATGTACTAAATAATAGATCAAATATCTAGAAACTGAAAACACTGACTCTGGGAAAGATAAAGTAGGTAAAACGCTCAAAAACATAAGCATAAATAAGGATTTTCTAAATGGTATCCTGATTTCACAAGAAATAATATAAAGAATCAGGAATTGGATTTTTTTCAAACTAAAAAGGTTTTTCAACAGCATAGGAAGCCACCAGAGTGAGGAGACAGCTTATAGAATGGAAAAGAATTTTTTTGCCAGCTACTCCTTAGACAGAAACCTAATACATGCAATACAAAGAACATAAACCAAGACTTCCCCAGCAAAAAGACAAAATATGAGCATCTAAATTGAACAGACAATTTTCAGAAAAGTAAGTACAATTAACCAATAAATATGTGCAAAAATGTTCAATGTATTTGACCATTAAAGAAATGCTAATTTAAGTACAGCCCTAAGATTCCATCTTACTCCAGAG
>RJWM01039188.1:0-16434 GCA_004363535.1 Dasyprocta punctata | reverse complement strand
AACATATTCCTTCTAGGGTGTTGAAAATGGTCTTGTGAAAGTCACTGATTACCAGCAAATGGCTGACCCCAATGATATTACAGGCATCATCTTTATTATCTGAGACATTTTCACTCTTGGTGGCTTTCTTTCCTGAAACGTTTTGCAGCTTTCAGAACATATGTCTGGTTTCTTATTTTTCCAGATGGTTCCTGCCATTCTCTTTTCCTGATCTTGTTCCTGACCTCTCAATATTAGAATAGCCTAGGATTCTGTCCTTTGTCAGCCCACAGACACTTCAAATCTTTTCTTAATTATAATATTTTTGGGGGACTACTGGGAAATGAACTCAGGATCTTATGCTTGGCAGGCAGGTGCAGAACCACTGAGGTAAATTAATTATAATTTTTTTTTAGTAAGCCCTTATCTGATCATTCTTTTTTTTTTTTTTGCGGCACCGGGGATTGAACTCACAGCCTCGCGCCTGCCAGGGCAGGCGCTTAAGCCACTGAGCCAAACTCCCAGCCCGGGTTTTTTGAGGCAGGGTCGCACTATGTAGCTCAGGCTGGCCTTGAGCTCGCGTTGTAGCCCAAGCTGGCCTCAAACTCACAACGCTCCTTCTACCTCAGCCTCCCGAGTGCTGGGATTAAAGGTGTGCGCCACCACGCCCGGCTATCTGATCATTCTTATTTAAAATTATAACTGTATTTCTTGTTTTCTTGGTTTGTTTATATTCTCCTTAGCATTACATAAAAGTACCATCTATTTTTACTTGTTCATTGCCTATCATCCTCATTAGAACAAAACTTTCAAAAAAGAGGGGTCTTTATGTTTTGTTACCGTGCACGGCTAATGTTTAAACAATGCCTAAGACACAGTAAGCACTCAATCAACACTTAACGAATTGTACTTAATATAAAGTGCTTTGGTTTTAGATCGAACTCTCCTTAATTTGTCTTCTGCCAGGCTCTCCATTTTCATTTCATAACCCTTTGGTTTCTCTAAACATGCCAAGCTCTTCTCCATTCAGAGGCCTTGCACTCACTGTTTCCTCTGCCGAGAAAACTCTTCACATAAAAGACTCCTAATTCTTCAGGTTTTCATTTAAATATTTCTGAGGAAAGGACCACTCGACTATTCTATCTCTGTTTGCCTCTTTTTCCCTAATTGTTCTCTTTTTTTTGTTCTCCTGTTCATTTCCTTCAGAGTACTTATTACAACCTTCTTGTTAATTCATTTGGTGATACATTTTTTTTGTTTGCCTGATCTGGTACAACGCAAGTTTCATGAAGCTAGAGATCTAGTTTATCTGTCTTTCTCACGGATAAAGGCCTGATGACCCTTGCCCATATTTTAGTAGTTAGAACACAGTAATGTGTTTGTGCTTAACTGCAACAGAAGCCAGAAAATGCAATCTTTCTGTGTAGTTAGGAAGAAAACGAGGATGTTTTGGTGTTCTAGTTAGCCTCTACCCACTAGTATACTGAAGAATAAATTCATGCTTTAAAGAGTTGCACGCCACATATCTGTGTATGTGGCGAGGGTTCAATGTCATCTTGTTACGTTTGTCTCAGTGAGGTAGGTATAACATTAATCATCTATCTTTCAGAGATTAAAGAGGTCATTACTTTTTCAAAGATGTGTAACTAGTAAACAGTAGAGCTGGGATTAAATCTAAATTCACTTTTTTTTTTTTTTTTTGGCGGCACCAGGGATCGAACTCACAGCCTCACACCTGCCAGACAGGTGCTTAACCCACCGAGCCAAACTCCCAGCCTTAGCTTTTTGAGGCAGGGTCACACTATGTAGCTCAGGCCGGCCTTGCGCTCACGTTGTAGCCCAAGCCGGCCTCGAACTCACAACGCTCCACCTACCTCAGCCTCCCGAGTGCTGGGATTAAAGGCGTGCGCCACCACGCCTGGCTAAATTCACTTTCTTAAAAAACTAGAACATATTTCTTTGAAGCACTTGACAATTTGTATAAGTTTGGTTGTCACATGCACAGGTCACACATTTTCTGATTTTCTTTTTTTTTAATTTTTTTTAATTTTTTTTTTGGTACTGGGGATCGAACTCACAGCACTTTCCGATTTTTGAATAAATCATGCTGTACTCTTTTCAGTTGTCATTCATAAATTAATCTAGACCAATTATTGCCAAAGATGGAATTAGCTGTTGTTATTTTATGGTTGCAAGTCTTGTTGCTTACTTAGACCACTGATCTCCAAGATGGAGTGTGCCTTAGAGGTATTCAAAAGAAACACTGAGCTGTGGCAGAATTTTTGTAACTTCTGTTTGTTACTCATTAAAAAATTAGGTTATACTACTATGGATTGAAGTTGGTATCTTCACACTGTCCCTTTTATTTGACGCTTAGGTCATGGGAAGTATAAATTGAGTTTGAAGCCAACCTGGACTACTTATGAGTTCATCACCAGCCTGAGCTACATAGTGAGACCTCACCTCAAAAAAATTAAAAAGAAAGAAAGAAAGAAATGTTAATTTATATTTACCATCCACAGGTAAAGAAGTATGTATGATGTATTTTTTCCTGAGAAAATAATGTCAACTTCATTATACCCCTTCGAATTTTGCATGTTCATTTTATAATGCATATCTTTTACTAGTGCAGTAGTGTATATAACTTGGAAAATAATATACATATAGGCATATATGCTCAAATTAAACACATTCAATTTAAGATTGTGATGAAGTAAAGTCTCCATCTTTCACAGTTAAGAGTTTTAGCCTGTGAACACAGTGGTGATTACCACCTAATAATCAAGCAGTAAGAGTTGGTTGCTACTATTAAGTTTAGTTTAAAGGTGATGCAGAAATATCACATATATATATATAACTATCACCATTTTACCTCAAATAAACAGTATAATCTAGTCTCTCGGGAGGTAGTTTCTTTGTCTACAAGAATAACATGCTAGAGCCGGGCGTGGTGGCGCACGCCTTTAATCCCAGCACTCGGGAGGCTGAGGTAGGCGGAGCATTGTGAGTTCGAGGCCCACTTGGGCTACAAGCAAGCGCAAGGCCGGCCTGAGCTGCATAGTGCGACCCTGCTTCAAAAAACCAGTGCCGGGAGTTTGGCTCAGCAGCTTAAGCGCCTGTCTGGCAGGTGCGAGGCTGTGAGTTCAATCCCCGGTGCCGGAAAAAAAAAAAAAAAAAAAAAAAAGAATAACATGCTGAAAGTATAGTGCTAGATCCAAAAGGCAGTCATATTGACTTGAGAAATCCTAGAAAGGACTAACTTCTGATACTTTTAAGTGTGATGTGGGGAAGACCGTAACTCCTCCACCAGAAACTCTTCCCCATTACCACTTAAAGCCCCTCTATCAGCATTGATTCCTACCATAAACCTCAGCATCCACACTTTGGATACAGACACTTATTTATGTGTCTGTCTCCTTGCTCTGAAACATGCACAGGTGGTATACTCATAGACTTTGGAGTTAGACCACACAGTCCATATGGTCTTAGGCAAGTTATTAAACCTCTTTCAGCTTATGATTTCATCTATAAAGTGTGAAAATACTTCCTTGGGCTGTTGGGGCCATTAAATGAGACAATATAAATTTATTTATTTAATTATTTATTTCTTTATTTTTGCCTTTTTGAGACAAGGTCTTACTATGCAGTTCAGGTTGGCCTTTAACTCACTTTGTTGCCCAAGCTGGCCTCAAACTTGCAGTGCTCCTTCTGCCTCAGATTCACAAGTGCTGGGATTAAGGCATGTGCCACTATGCACAGCTAATTTTTAAAAATATTTAGCTCATTTTAGATGCTCAACAAAAGTCACTGCTATTTTCTTCATACATTCTACCCAACATAATAAATGCCATTTTGAATATATGATAAGTAAAATAAGGATAAAGCATTTATTTTATTTAAGTCCTGGGTTTCTCCTACAAAATACGCATTTTCATTGAATAATGACTAACATTTCAAGAGTGTTTATTAAGCTGGGTACTAGATACCACTCATTTTATTTAATTTTCACAACAACCATATGAAGAAAGTATTGCTAAAATCCTGATTTCACACATAAGAAAACTGAGGACCTAGTAACTTGATCCACAATTGAATGGTGGGACCAAGATTAGAATATAGATTTTGTACTTAACTATTTACTACAGGGCACTTAACATACAAATACCTAGTTTTTAACCCTGCTTAAGGCTGGCCTGAGATTTTTATTGCCAAATCCAGAACAAGCTGTATATATTTGAATTCAAAGCAAACATGGCCTAGGGCTTTTGCAAACACCTCACAGTGACCATCCTGTTTCCTCCCCCACAGGACTAGATCTTCTGAATAAAAGCAACATGTGTAGCCGTGCCAAGAATCAGATCCTTTGAAGTATACAGACCATGAATTCAACCTGCCTGGGCTTTGGCCTATCCACCACCTCTGAATCAGCTAGCATGCAAAAGAGCCAAAGGCTCAGATGTAATCAGTTCTTAAACAGGTCCAACCACACCACCTCTACCATCTTCAACCTTTCATATCCTTCCAACCTAATTTCACCACCAAAAACCTGTTTGAGGGTGAAGGCATCACATCTCTTAGAAGTAACACAGGGATTCCCCCTAATCTTCCTCATCAACTACCAGACATGGATAGCCACACTTATTTCATAAATGACAATGATAATTATTGACACTTCTGGAAGTTTTGACAATCACATCATCAAGTGTTCAAAGTCCTATCTTTGCAACACTTCAAATTACCTAAGTTTTTTTTTTTTTTTTTCTTTTTCAGTTATGGTCTGTATGTCCAGGCAGGACTTGAACTCCAGGGCTCAAGTGGTCCTCCCATATCAGCCCTCCAATCAACAGGAAATACAGGCATGCTTTAGGATACCTAGTTTGTCTAATAACTTCAAGTTTCAGTTTTCCTATTAACAAATTGTGGAATACAGTATTAACAGAATCTTATAGAGCTGTTACAAAGATTGAGAAAGATGAATGAAATACATGTAATGTTCTTGGAATAATGAGTACCTTTCTTTTAAGTAAGCAGTCATATGTTACCCGTAACAGTAACTTGGGGCAAGTGAACAAAGGAAATTCTCAGTTTCCACCCAGAAAGTTTATGTGAAAATTAAAAAGCTTCTGGCATTTATTACATGCTCAAAACATTCATCCTTTTGATCAGTGAACTTCCTCTGCATTTTGACAGTAACGGTAAACAACTTGAGGTTTTTCCATCACAAGCCTGGGGTGCAGTCTTGCTGTTATGTACAAAAAGGAAACCACTTGTGGAGATTAGGTGAGCATTTAAATAGCTGCTGTGGTTAGACTGTAGTAGGCCTAGAAGATTCCACAGGAAAGTAAGGGCCAGGTAGGTAGTTAGAAAACTTTGTAATGTACATGGCACTGTTTTCCTTTAACTAGTTTGGTCCTGACAACTTTACAGGATAATTCTTATACCACTTTTGGAATTATTTAGAATACTTGTTTTACATGTCATTTTCCTTCACTATGACAATACAGTTTTTTTGGTGTGTTTTGCTTTGGTTTTATTATTTTTTAATCATCTTTCTATACTTGGGTAACATTTCACAGATAAGGACACTGGCCTCACAAAGTTCAAGTGAGTTTCTGAATGGTGAGTGGTAAAAAAGGAATTAGGGAGGCTGAGGTAGGAGGAGTATTGTGAGTTCGAGGCTGGCTTGGGCTACAACGCAAGCACAAGTTTGGCCTGAGCTACATAGTGCGACCCTGCCTCAAAAAGACTAGGGCTGGGAGTTTGGCTCAATGGCTTAAGTGCCTGTCTGGCAGGTGCAAGGTTGTGAGTTCAATCCCCAGTGCTGCAAAAAAAAAAAAAAAAAAAAAAAAAAGAAGGAATTAGGAAAAATTCCATCTAGAAAGCCAGAGGAATATTATCCATGTGAGATAAACTTTAGGACAAACTTTAATTTCTTTATCACTAATGTCACATCATTTGCACTTCAAAAACTTAAGATGTATGCAATGCTGACAAAATATATGAAGTTGATCTTTTGATTATAGCACATATTAATGTACCTGAAAGAAATGCTATAGAGTTGTTACAGTTTGTAACAATTTCTACTATAAAAGTATAACTGAACATAGCCATTAGTTAGTGGTCAGGAGGCATGGTGTGGTTTGCTCAGGCTATTGAGAATTGATAAAGCATGTAGCACTATATAGCACACACTGTAAATGAGTGGAAGTAGGCTTCTAGCCTACTTACATGTTTCCAGGGCTGAGTTCTTAAACTGAAGCATGTGATAGATCCTAGGGGAGCATCAAACATTCAAAAACGATAGGTTTTGCACAAATACAGATCCAGGGATTGCTAGGGTAAGGAGAGGGTTTTTAGCTGTTTCCTTCTGTATGTTGTGGGGGAGGTGACATCATGGATGGGTCCGTAGCTTTTATAAAACTCTTATTAGAGGTCCACAGACTCAAAACTTTCAGAAATACTCTTATACAGCATGAAAAAAAATCCCTATTTATTCATCAAACATCCAGCAGACACTTTGAAGAAGCACCATGCTGTCTTCGCCCTCATAGTAAGGATGACATTAAAAACATGTTCTGAATAATTATGATAATTTATAGTATGAAATATTATTTTGGTTTTTGTTATCAAGGTAAGCTTACTGTTGGAATATGTTACTGAGGGTGTGAGTAGGAAGCATGGTATGATTTTTCAGCACTATGAAAGTTTTTTTTTTTTTTTGGTACCGGAATTTGAACTCAGGACCTCCCACTTGACACGTAGGCACTGTGCCACTGAACTATACCTCTGACCCTAAAAGTTCTTAGTAAAGCAATTTAAATGCCAAAAGTTCTAGCCCATATAAGGTACTGAATGAATAGTGGTTAATAAAGCTAGCAACAACAACAACAAAATAAAACCAGAAGAACAAAAGCTTCTAACTCACAGGCAGTGAGAATAGAAGGAACACTGGCAATATAGTCATTCTGTAAGTAAGAGTGAGGGTCAGAGAGGTACATTTACTTAAACTCGATTCACATCAGACTTGACTTTTCTGTGCAACTTCTCAGGTCAAACATACCATTTAAAGAGACTATAATGCTTGCTAGAATTTGGTTTATGTTATCTGTGAATTTGCCTCTCCAGTTAAAACCAGAGGACAAAACCTTAGAGAAGAAACAAAACACATAAACAAGTGTTTTTGCCTGCAGTTCCAGAACACTGAAATGGACCTTAGAATATACTTAGGTGAACCTTTCTATTTTAAGAATGATGCAGTTTGGGACCCAAAGAGATCAAGTGACTTTTCAAGAACAAGTGATTGGCAGAATCAGTACTAGTAATCCCAGGTCTAAATTTCTAAATTAAGATAGATCAATTGTTATACAGCAACTCTCCCTCTTAAGCATTTACCTCTTTCTTTAGTGCTCCTTTTGTTTGAGAACTCAGAACTCTTCATATTACTTAAAACACACTGCACATTATGTATTCTTCAGTGCACACTGTTCCAGTCAGGCCCTAATCTCCTCCCCAAACCCTTGACTGTCATCTTCTAACCCAACGCAGATTCCTTTACTTTTTCTGACTCATTCTTTTCTATAGTTTAAACTACAGAGTTGCTAATGACTAATAATGGTGTCATTATTAACTCCTTCTGGGTATATTATTTCCACAAAAGCCTATTGAGAAAGGCACTGTCTTAATGCAAAAAGATATTTCTTGAATAAGGAATAAATGTACACAGAACATTCAAGCATTCCTTCCTGAAAAATAAAGCAACTATTTTTAACCACAAAAATTATTAATAGGTGGCACAAGGTAATAATCTGGGGTGATGGAAATGTTCTATATCTTGGTTGACGTGATGGTTACGTGACACTGCATTTGTCAAAACTTGCAGAAGCATACATCCAAAAGGGCAAAACTTACTGTGTGGGAATTTAAAAATTAACTAAAATAAATTTTAAAAGGGTGGAAGAAGTAATTCCAAAGTCTATTCATACCCCCTAAATTTTCCTGCATAGGGACAATCACCACGAATGATGTACTGGACTTCTATAAAGTAACATTCTGATGGTAGAAATTTAATCACTGAGGCAGATTGATTGGGGAGATGTTTTTGGAAATTACTTTTTAGTTCTCTTAAATCAGAAAATTCCCTATTCTTAAGATTAAAGTTGGCACTGGTTGGGGAAAATGAAAATGGGAAAATTAGAAGTGAGAATTGAAGACAAAGGTGAGAATTAAGACTGACACTAAAATTTTAATATACTAGAGGACGTAGAGCCCAAATCCCTAAAACAAAAACTGGATTGAATAATGAAAAGGTGATCGATGTCAAAGGTTATAGGTTTTATTCTAGAGCTGTGATGGAAAGTATTCTGTTTGATAGCTTAGTTGGAGTGAAATATTCCTTCTTTCCCACTCATATTTCTGGCATGTCACTTGATTTCTATGTAGTTTTTACCTCATGCTTTTATGTATTACTCATGCTAACATATCCATTTGATTCATTTAATTGTGACTACCAAATGTAAAATTAATAGTTATGGTATTCTATTAACACTTCAGTATTTATGTTACCCTGCCACATTTTTGGCTTGCAGATCTATTTTTCTACCTCTCCCCACAAGATTGTCAAACTGTAACACACATGCCTGTGTTTAGATGAGTTTCCCAAGAGTCTACCTAGTATATTATCTGACACCTAGTGGTGCCCAGTGAATATATGCTGAAGAAACAAAAGCTCAGTTTGAAGCATAAAAAGGAATGTGAAAATAAATGATACAGTTCCTGTTTTCAAAGGAACTTAAAACTAAGTGGCCACATGCTATTAATATAGTTACTAGTACAAAAAACAGGTGAGGAAAGGGAAAGATCGAGCATACTCTATGGAAGCCACTTGTAACATTATGAATCTTAGTGCTAGAGTATATAAGGAGACCCTTTTAATATAAGTATATAAGGAGATCCTTTTAATATAATTTCATATTACTGTGGCTGAAGGTGGTAAATCTTACTAATAGGAAAATATATCAGATGGATATAGCTTATCTAAAAATGGTGTACTTGACTGAATGTATATATGTAATATATTTTATTATTAAATATTTTAAATTTTATACTAAATTGAGTATAGTCTTTGTTAAAACTGTATTTTCTTTGAATTTGTTATAAAGAATCAGGTTCCAGGGAAAACAGTGGTTTCATTCACTCACTGAAAGGTCATTCTGGAGCCATTTTGCAGGCTTCCTTTAGAAAATAAACTTATGTGTTATGGTAGTGGTTTTTGTGGTTATGGAATTACACACATGATGCCATGAAGCTGAATTATCAACACATTTTATGATCAAATATGTGGCCCTCTCTACCTGTCCCTATTATAGATGGGTTGTGATGCACTGGGAACCAGACTCCAGTTGAGTATTTTGTCCAGGAGAGTAAAGGATATCTTCAAGAAATGTTCTCCAGAGTTTCTTAACGCAAGTTTATCACAAAATGATTCAATGATAAGAGATGACACAAGTCAATTATTAAAGGATTAAAAAACCAATAAAAGTTTTATAGTTTGACAACTGTTTTATCCACTAAACAATTACTGCTTATTGTATATATGCCAAGCAGAAGAAAAAGTATATTACCTAGTATTAACTATAACATCTGGTTGCCAGATGGCAGCTTGCTGGTTTGAACCAGTTACTTGCAGCTTTATGCTAAAAGTAAAGGAGTTAGAAGGGAGAATTGAGTTGCTTAGACACTAATTAGCTTTGGAGAGAGGGGCCACTGTGAATTTTAAAGGTGGTTTTCTCCCTTCATTGACGTGTAATTAGTACATTCTGTCTTTTCTAGGGCAAATTATATATATTATGCAGTTTGTTTATTCATAATTGTTTTGAAAACATAAACTTGGTCAAGAGGCCTGAAGATTGCAAGTTAAAAAAAGAAAAATTGGTGCTGGCACACATGTAATCCTAGCTACATGGGAAACTGTGGGCAAAAGGACTCCAAGTTCCAGGCCAGCCTGGGTAATTTAAGTAAGACTTTGTCTCAAGATAAAACAAAACAAAACAGCTGTAATGGAGCTTATTAGTAGAGCACTTGAGTAGCATGAAAGGCCCTGGGTTCAATCTAGTTCTGTAGTCTGTGAGTTATCACTGTATTTATGCTTTTAAGGATCATACAGTCTAGATGAGTGTTCTGGAAAGAATAATTATAGATCAATAATCCCTTATCTTGAGAGGTGTGTATGTAATTCCAACACTCAGAAGACTGAGGCAGGAGGATCACTGTGAATTTGTGCTACGCAGTGAGTCCAAATCAGTCAGTACAACATAGTGAGACTGTTTCAGAAAATCAAAAAGAAGTCATGGGAATTTAGAATGGCAATGAGGTTCATAAACTGTGTGTTACAGAATGTCCCCAATCGCTTCTCGGCCTTTTGGCTAAGATCAAGTGTACAGAATGTCCCCAGCAGGGTCTGGGCAGCATACTGTGTGATTGAAGTTTCTGCTATGGAGCGAATGAATGCTCACAATAAGGAGGATGAGTAAAACTTATAAATAGCTTCACATCACTACAGAGCAGGTCAGGTTTTGCTTTCAGGCACCTAACACCTTTATCTGTAAAGTGAAGTTCTAGTATTTCACTTCTTCAAGTTACAGATGAACCAAAACAAATGTTTCTGAGTCAGAACTCAAAAAACTTAAATCATACATTCATTTACAGATATTGGTCTAGTACTTCCCATGTGGATCCAAAGGACTTGGAATTCATTTTTTGCTGGGGAAAAAAAGTGCCTGCCTGGAAAGTACAAGGTCGTGAGTTCCATTCCTGGTACAGAGAAAAAAAATTTCATTTTTCATTATCATTAGCACTCTCAGTCCAATGATGTTTTTGCATAAGCTGCTTTATTTGTAAACAAGTTACGTAAAAATGTATTTATTGATTTGAGGTGTATTAAAAAAAATCTATTAGCTGTAAATTATCAACAAACTCCAGAAATCCTGAACTATTTTCCTTGGAGGACAGTAGAAAAGATGTTGATTACACTGAAGACAAAATAAATTACTGCAGCATAGGCTACATTTAGCTATATTTAAAATTTTAAAAATACTATGCATTTTAAATTAAAAAGCTTTAAAGATGTGTTTTTTATCCCAAATCCATTTTATTTTAAGGAGAAAAACAAAGAATTTTAAAAAAATTTCAAAACACATGAATGGGGGATAACAATGGTATGTCCATTGCGCATTGTCACCCCCAAATCATTCACCCAAGGCACAAAACATTTGCATTCAATTATCTGAATAACACCAGCACAAGTCTTTCAGTGAACTCAAGAGAAATCAGTAGTGTGTCTTAACTAATTTTTTTGTATATATATACATGCACATATACATGTTTTTTTCAGCTTCTCACACGGAGACAATAAGATGTTTACACGTGTTTTAATTCACTAATGACTATGGTATCAAGTTGTACCCATTGACCTATAAAAGTCTCCAGTTTATCCTTTATGGCTGAGTAGTACTTCACTGTATAAAAATACATTAAAGAAGTGTCTTAAATAGTTACAGAACTTTGACATCTGGCCTTAATTTCAAGACCACTGTTGCATCACTTTGGGGAATGTGCAAAAAAGACAATGTGCATAGTCATGGTTAAGTGATTGTATTGGGTATGCTATGTCCCCCCAAGTCCTCATATACTTTTTGATTGGGCTAAGTCTGGCGCTTGCTTGTGTTCAGTTTGTTGTCTAGCGCCGGGACTGGCAATGTGAGTGCTACACCTGCCCAGGGGTGGAGCCGACATACAGTGTAAGGGAAGGTGGGTCTTCCTCTTCTGCCTCTCTCTCTCTCTCTCTCTCTCTCTCTCTCTCTCTCCAGCGAGCCTTGCTGCTTGCAGCTGCCATGAACAGCAGCCCCTCCATGCCATGCTGACTTGGAGCCAACTACGTAGGACTGAAACTCCCAAGAAACTAAGAATAAAACCTTCCCTAATTTTGGGCGTCAGGTATTTTGTCTCAGCAACGAGTGAAAAGTAACTAAGCCAGTGATCATTTTTCCTTTGTGTGAATAGAGGATGGAAATACTTAGGTTAAAAATACTACCTTGTTTTGTGTTTCCTTAAAAGAAATCAGTTGGGTATGTAGTGTATTTTAAATGTTGAATGAACTTGGGTGAAACCCTCAATTCCTCTTGCTTGTTAATGAGTAATACTGGGCAGACTTGTGCTTTAATTTTTTGTTTTTGAGACAGAGTTTCACTATGCAGTTCAAGCTGGTCTAGAACTTACTTTGTAGACCAGGCTGGCCTCAAACTCCAAGCGATCCTCCTGCCTCAGCCTCCCAAGTGCTAGGGTTACAGGCATGTGCCACCACATTTTTGGCCTTTAATTTTATTGTTCTTTTTTTTTTCTGTACTGGGGATTGAACTCACAACCTCATGCCTGCCAGACAGGCGTTTAGGCCGCTGAGCTAAATCCCCAGCCCCATTTTTTGAGACAGGGTCTCACTATGTAGTTCAGGATGGCCTTGAGCTCACTTTTTAGCCCAGGCCGATCTTGAACTCACAAGGATCCTCCTGCTTCAGCCTCCTGAGTGCTGGGATTAAAGGTGTGCACCACCACACCAGTTTGGCCTTTAATTTTAAAATGAAAGAAATTCCTACCCTAATAAGAAAATGGTAGCTAATGTAACACTATGGCAAGAATTTGCAGTTGAGGAGAAAATAAAGTATCTCTCTTCATTCACTGTGAATCCCTATTGCTAAAGAAGAGATTTTTAATTTCCACATTTGGAAGTTAAGTCAGTAGTGAAATATTTGAACAGTATGCAGGGAAAGAGAGGGACCCAAGATTTGAGGTTTGTCAGGTAAGGATAAACTAGCATCCTGGACATTTTCCTAATTTTCTGATTATAGTGAACACAACAGACAAAAAAAAAATCCTCTTCTCAGTGCTTTCACAGTAGTGGACCACGCACCACCATGTACAGCTCAAATTTACTACTTTCTAAAAAGTTATCTTAGTTTTCACCATAAGAAAAAAATTTTTTTTTTTTTTTGCGGCACCGGGATTGAATTCACAACCTTGCGCCTGTCAGACAGGCGCTTAAGTCACGAGCCAAACTCCCAGCCCTGGTTTTTTGAGGCAGGGTCGCACTGTGTAGCTCAGGCCGGCCTTGCACTCGCATTGTAGCCCAAGCTGGCCTCGAACTCACAACACTCCTCCTACCTCAGCCTCCCGAGTGCTGGGATTAAAGGCGTGCGCCACCACACCCAGCTGAGAACTTCTTTATACTCACTTTATGGTATAAACATTTTCATTTTTAAATTACATATATTTTGTTTGGTTTTGTTGAGGCAGTCTCACTGTCCAGTTCAGGTTCACCTTGAACTCAGTGATCCTCCTGCCTCAGTCTCCTGATTGCCGGGATTACAGGTATGCTATCACACCCACTTTATTTTTTTTATTTTTTATTTTTTTGGCGGCACTGGGGGTTGAACTCACAACCTCGCGCCTGCCAGGACAGGTGCTTAAGGCACTGAGCCAAACTCCCAGCCCTGGTTTTTTTGAGGCAGGGTCGCACTATGTAGCTCAGGCCGGCCTTGCGCTCGTGTTGTAGCCCAAGCTGGCCTCGAACTCACAACGCTCCACCTACCTCAGCCTTATCACACCCACTTTAAATTATATATTGTAAGGCACCACAAATTTTCAGCACTGAGATCTCAATTGGGCCTAGGATACTGCACTGAAAAATTTTTAGATTAAAAATTTTAACCAAGATTTTAAATTAGGAGTTTATATAAATGGAATTTAGAAGGTCCATGATCTTAAATGGGGGAAATTAGACCTGTATTTTCAATAATTTCTAATAAAATTTGAATGTAGGCAACAAACCACAGCAGTGTTAACAGGAACTGTCACAAACTCTTAATATATATAATATCATAATTGTTGGCGATAATTTGAAATACTATTTATGGTCATTATCATGTTGAAATTACAGTTGAGCATTGCTAAGTCTTGTTTATTTTGGAGTTTGGGGAGATTTTTTTTTTTTTTCCCTGCACCGGGGATTGAACTCACAACCTCGCGCTTGCCAGGGCAGGCGCTTAAGCCACTGAGCCAAACTCCCGGCTATTTTGGAGTTAATAAAGGACATATATTTATGTACTTTTGTGGTACCTGGGATTGAACCCAGTCTCACGAATGCTAGACACTGAACTAGATCCCTGACCCTTTTATTATTTTGAGATAAGCTCTCACTGACTTAGCAGGCTGGCCTTAAAACAGCAGTTTTTGTACCTCAGTTTCCTCACTAGGTAGGCTTACCGCATGTATATCTAGCAAGCATACTCCGACATAAAAATGGAGCAAATTTTTGAAAACTGTCAATATTAATGGCTTCCTTGGTGACCCAATGCACTGTATTTTATGCATTTGAATGTTTTGTTTTTTGAGACGGGTCTCACTATGTAGCCCAGAAAGGCCTTAAACTCTCGACAATCTTCCTGCCTCAGCCTCTCAGATGCTGGGAATAAAAAAATGTGCATCAGCATGCCTGGCTATATATTTTTAAATAAGATTAATAGACTTCAGTAAACTGAAAAGAATGTATGACACTAAAAAGGTTTAATATAATTGCTTAGAGGGCCAGTCATCTTTCATACCTCCAAGGCCACGTAATTGATACTTACTCAGTACATAATTACAGAATCACACATTTAGAACTGGTTTAAATTGTGCTCCCAAAACATTGATAGAAAACCACACCTTCCCATGAGCCAGGAATAGCTGCCATGGGAAACATGAATTAAAAAAGTCAAACAGTACCTTCCTGTGAGCGATCCAGTGTGTGGGTTGGGAGGCAAGAGCAACCACCCCCCACCCTGCAAGCAATGGGCTGATTTGGAGGAAGTCAGGCTGAGACAATTGCAACTGAAGGAAAAAACAAAATGAAACTTAATGTTTGTGTTGTTTGATTGACTTTGCAGGCCTAAAGCTGGTAGTCTGAACATCTATTTGAAGGATAACAATACGCATTATAACAACTGTGGGGGATTTTTTGTATTGTTTTTGAAATATGTTTTGTTTTTACTGTTTTTATTCCTATGACTGGTAGCTTGAGCAACTATTTTGAAGATGGCAATGTGGTGGCCATTGTTAATTCCTACCATTTTGTTTTGAAAACCTATATAGCTATTGTTATTTGTTGCCGTTTTGCTTTTGTTTTTTCGGTTTGCTTGATTTTTTTCTCTTTAAATAAAAATATTTTGACAAAAAGCATTGATACACTGATGTTCTTACGAGTATTATAAGGCTGCTTCTTATTAAAAACATTTTTTAATGCTTCCGAATGAAGCATGGAACAGACCATATGTCTTAGTTACATTTCACTCATTGCCGAGACAAAATACCTGATGCCCAGAATTAGGGAAGGAAAGGTTTATTCTTACAGGTTCTCGGGAGTTTCAGTCCACACTTAGCTGACTCCAAGACAACATGGTGTGGTGGGGCCACTGTTTACAGCGGCCGCAAGCAGCAAGGCGGGCTGGCGAGAGGGCAGAAGAGGAAGTGAGCAAGAGGAAGACCCGCCTCATTTACACTGCATGTCGGCTCCACCCCTGGGCGGGTACAGCACTCACATTGCCAATCTCCACGCCAGTATCAGTCCCATCAAAAGTATATGAGGACTTGGGGGTACATAGTATACCCAATACACCATATAATCTAGCATTCCTTCTAGAAAACTTTATCACATACAGTACTTTTCTATATAAACAATGTTTGTTCATGTAGTTGGGCTATATTCTTCACTAAATATCAGTGTACATGGAAACATTTAAAAGTTTTGCATCCATGTCTTAGAATGGCAATAAGACTGCAGCACCAGAGCGCAAAAGTAGCAAGTGGTTTTGGAACACACAAGCAACAGAGTGCATATATTTGAAGGTTTGACTCTGGTAGGTTACTTACTTTGGTGCTTTCAAGTAAAATTAGTGATTAAGGTGAAAGAATCATCTGATAAGCTTATTTTTTAAAAATGCAAATTCCCAGATCTTGTGGTGCTGGGGATTGAACTCAGGGCTGTGTGTGTGCAAGGCAAGAACTCCATCACTGAGCTACATCCTCACCCTCACCCTCAGATTGTAAGCAACATGTCACCAAAGTCTGCATCTTAACCATGTGTCCTGGAAGACTCTGAAGTGGAAGCCTGCTATAAAAGATGATAGAAAATTATGTATTTGATGCTGTTAAACTGATTCAAAATCCTCATTTTTCTAAGCTGATACCAGATTCTAACAATCAGAGCAGAATTGAGATCTCAGGCTTGACTCTGAAGCGGTTCTTCCCACTTGTGTCTTTGGTGTTCCTATAGATCTAACATTCTTCAAGTGGGCCAGACAGCCTGAACTCACTTTAGCCACCTGCAGGTCAAATCCTGAAAATGGTTGTATTTATACTACTCAGACA
>RJWM01039187.1:0-16464 GCA_004363535.1 Dasyprocta punctata | reverse complement strand
TATTTTGTTTTTGTGTTGAATTTCTGGAATCTTGATTATTATATGTCTGGGTGTAGGCCTATTATGGTCAAGTTTAGCTGGAGTTCTATATGCTTCAGTTATCTGAAAGTCTCTTCCTGTTCCCATACTTGGAAATTTTTCTGTAATTATTTCTGTAAATATGCTTTTAATTTGATTTGTATTGACCCCTGCCTTTTCACTCACACCTTTTACTTGTAAGTTATGTTTCCTTGGGTTGTCTTGCAGCCATTGCACTGCCACTTCCAGATTTCTTATTATTTTTAGTAAGTCTTGTCTCTCTCTCTCCCACGCTGTGATTTTCTCTTCGAGATATGAAAGACTATCTTTAGTCTCTTTCAGGTGGTTCTGCCAACTTTTATTGAAGTCTTTGAGTTCCTGGTGTTCTCTCTGAATCTGATTGATGCATTCTAAGAGTTTATTTTTCTCATTCTCAATCTCCTTTGATTTTCCGTCCTCCACCTTTCCAGCTATGTCTCCTTTAGAGGCGCTCAGGGATTGCCCTATTATTAATTTCATTTCAATTCTCAGTTGGGCTAACAGTGCCGCTTTAATTTCTCTCATAGCTTCATGGAGTTGTCTCCCCACTTCGGTTGTCATCTCCACTGAGCATTCAATTTTTGGACTCCCAACCTTGTCTGCCTTTACATCAGTCAGGTTTGTGCTGCTTGTATCGGAGTCCGGAGAGCACCCTCTACCTTTCCTTCTTGGCATTTTCCTGGGCTCTGCTGTGTTTCCCCGGCCCGCCTCAGCTCCGCGGATGTCTGGTGAAGTGCGCGTGGATAGGGCAGTCCACCTAATTTCCTCTATCACCCCCAGGGCGCCCGTGCAGATTCCGCCAGGACCCTCCAGGGCCTGGTGTGGGCAAGGAATCGTGCCTAATTAGGTGCAGTTCCAGTCTCAAGATGGAAGCCTGTTCCTCGCTCTCCCTGGGGAGTGGGGGGTGCGGGGCAGGGGACCGCCAAGTTTACTCACTCACCAGCTCGCGACCACCTCTTTCCATGATCAATAGCTGCCTCCGCAGTCTCTGCCTTAGCCATCTTCGCCTTAGCCACAGAAGATCAGTCGCGCATCTCAAGCACTTTAATCGCACCTTCCCAGTTTGAGTCCATGTTGGTTGGATTGAGCTCCAGTCAGAGGCACCGCCACCTTTGTTTGTTTACTTCTTCTTTTTTTTTTTTTTTTTTTACTCTTTCCGAGGGCTACAGTTCTCATCCTAGACTCCTCTTAGGTCCAGAGGATCCATCTCCCTCCCCTTTCCTTCTTTCTGTTATTGTATTATTTTGTATTCCAGCATTTGGGAGGTATATTCCAGGGAGCCTCCCTACGGTGGAGTCATCAGGTCGGCCATTTTGCAGGAAGAGAATTTATATCCTACTAAGTTCTCAGGTGACATTGCTGCTGGTCCAAGAACCACAGTGTGAGAACTGTAGCCCCAGAGAGCAAGATAATATAGATCTTTCTTTTGAAATTACGTGGAATTCTACAAAGCACCCTATCAAATGACCATATAAGATCAAAGTAGCCTTTAAATAAGTATGAAATATTCAATATTTTTTCACAATTATCTTCATCAACTGGCAGAAATATAAGCCGAAAGATAGTCCTGGTGCCTGAGAATTGAATTTAATCCAGCTAACTTTATAAATTGCACTCCATAATATCCTTTCTTCTCCAAAAATTTAGAGCCTCATTTTTGAAGAGCTTGCGAAACCTTTACCCATTTTATTAACACTAGTTGTTATGAAACATTATTGTAAATCATGCTTTGGCTTTTGCAGAGTGGTTCAATAAAGTGGGAATAATATAAGTTTGAGACAAATGCTTACTTTCATTGCCCAAGAGGATAAACAAAAAATAAATTACATTCAAGGAGTTCAACCTTAGCAGGAATTTTGAAGGCACTCAATATCTACCAAAGCTAATCAGCTGCAGCCTTCTGGGAGAAAAAATTGAACATTTCTGTTTCTTTTTCAGGTTCTGTATGAGAAGAATATAAAAGTAAAGGATTTATTTTAACACTATAAGGTGTTATCATTTTATTTCACTCCATCGAAACAAAGAAACTGGTGAAGTACTTCTGGTATTTTTAATGTATTTTAAAGCCTTTCTATCATACTCATTTAACAACCATTTATGGAATACTGAGCATTCAGAGATGAACTAGAAGCAAACAGCTACTTTTCAGGTACTTAAAATGTACATTCCAAGCGTGCGTGGTCGGGAGGGTGGTAATACATGACCCATAGGAAAGTAATTCTTCCGTGATCACACAAGGGGTAATGCCATCGTGGAAGAGGTAATACTTCCCTGATCTACACTCTGTGCCTCAGACCTGTGAATGCACACAGCAGCTGATCCACACAGTTTGCCTTTGCCTCACATTCCTGAAGGATTCCCTGTTGCAAACTTCATAGAAGGCACTCTGTTCAGGCATCTGCCGCTCTAACAGGACAACTGTTAGAAGTGAAGGCCAGTGATCACCTCCACGTCACTAAATCCAATTTTCATTTTGGTCCTATTTTATTGATGCTTCCAGGGCAATCACTGATGTTGGCGTCTTTTCTCTTGGAATAATCTCTTCCTTTGCTTTCCATGCCGCGTAGTGCTTGCTGTCTCTCGCCCCCTTGGCTGACCTCTCAGCTCTTCTCCTTGTATGTAATTTATTTTTTTGTTTATCCAGCTTCAGCCTCCTCAGCCTGGAACATCTCAAAGCTTTCCTTAATTACAGCTTTCCTCAGTGCTCACTCATTCCCTAGTACTACTCCTCGTGTCTACCATAGCAGCAATCACATGAAATGTCCATGCTCCCAAACTGTATCTCAGCCCTCAGAACTTCAGAGCCATAAGACCAACACTGATTACATGGTCTTCCCCTAAAATCTGACCCCATATTCTCTACTTTCATTATACACAGTCTAAGAGATGATTTCTTCTCCCTGCTTTATATGCAGCATGTCACATGTCTGTAAAGCTTACTTGCTAAATGGCTCTTAAATTCTTGTATATTTCTCTACCTCCTCTGCCACCACCCTAGACCAAGTAACTGCCATCTTCAGGGTAGATTCCCACAATAGCCAACTCTATACACCCATGTCCCCTTGGACTCCCTTCAATGTATCCTCCACAATGCAACCAGCTTACTCTTTGCAAAACATGACTTTGTGATATAATGAATTTAAAATTCTCCATGTCTTTTCATTGCTCTTGTAACAAAAGCAAATTCCTTAACTCATCTGTATGACCCTATGGAGTTTGGAACCTCTTAACTCACACTCCCTACAGCTCGTCTCGCCCTTGGTCCATGGATTCAAGCCACATCAGTTCCTTCAATGCATCACATCACCATCTGCCACGGTGCTACTTGCTCTCCTTTGCCCTACTCCTTGTTAATTCCCATTCAGTTTTTATCTGTTAGCCAAAAGCCTACCTTACCAGATGATCCTTTCCTGACCCTCAGGACTGGATCTCCAAACATCATATACTTCTCCTTCATGGCACTTATCACAGTTGTAATTTCATGTGTATTACCATTAGTAATTCAGTGATGTCAGTCTCCCATCTAGAATGTAGAGCAGCCTGTAATTGTGTCATATATTGTACCCTCACAGCTGGCACTGCCAGAAACTTGGTATGTGCTTCTAGAATAAATCATGAACAAACAAGAGAGAGAATGCATAAATAACACATAATCAGCTAACAAGTAATGTACACATGTAAGGAGGTATTCATACACACTCATGTAAACTCCCAAATTTTAAGTATGACTCCATTGTGCTTCTGGCCTAATCTTTTATTCCACCTCACTAGGGTATTGGTGAAATCTATACATTGATTGGTTTGGAAACACTGTTATCATAATATCCTCTTCCTTTATTGTCTGACTTTAAGCTGTCCACTGATCTGCTTCCTGTTCCTTAGCAGTCCATATGCCAGAACGGTCCCCAATAGACTGTTCACCTCTTTGTATTGGTCTCTTGTATCAATCACAAAGATATAAGAGACCCTTCAGCATGGTTGTCAAGGTCCTTTGCAGTCCAGTAACACCCTGCTCAGCCTCTCTTATCCAGTCACTCTAGTATCCAACACGTGGCATTTTATCCCCCTCATCCCCTCCAACTTCCCCAAACACACCACACTTGCCCCCCTCCCAACCATTCTGCTACCTCTGCTGCGACCAATCTTCCCAGTGCCTCCTTACTTTCTCCACCTCTATTTGGCTGTCTCTTTCTTTTAACAAGCTTTGCTTTTATATAGCAAGTCATTCCCCAATACCTTATCCTCCCTGATCACAGCATACCACAGAGTAAAGTTTCATAGCCTGTGTACTTTTCTTTATTTTTTTTTATTTCAAAGAGAATAGAACTAAACAGAACTGAATAGAACAGAACAAAGCAGATCAGAGCAAAACAATGCAAGCAACACAGGACTTCAAAATGAGACAACAGGAAATCAACAGTGGCCAACATAATGTCTCTTGTTTTCTTTGAAATAGGTGTCCATATCTTCACACACAATGAATTCAAACAAAACAAAATAGTATAAAACCCATCCAAACAAAAGAATGAAAGCATTACAGGCCCAGACAATAGGAAAATCAAAAATGGCTACTGTAATGTCTCTTGTTATCTTCAAAATAGCTGTCCATACCTTCACACATACCGAAATCAAATAATACAAAACAGACTAAAACCAATCAAAAGAAAGAATAAAAGAATTACTGGACTTCAAAACACGATGAGAGGAAATCAGCAATGGCTACCATTATGTCTCATTTTCTTCAAAGTAGCTATTCATACCATCACACGTATTAAAATCAATTCTTGTAAACTCTTTAGGAGAAGTTTTAGGCATGTATAAGCCTATATATGTGCATCTATCCTTTATGTGTTAGAAGTGAAAACAGAACAAAACAAAACAAAATACAAGAAATACAAGAAAAACAGATGCAAGAGACAAATAAATAATAATAACAAAGAGCCCAGTAGGCTGTGTAGTTTTATGCCTTCCTCTCTAGTCCTTGAAAGTAGGGACTGCGTCTTCAGAATTGAATCCTCAGCTTAGCATGGTGCTGGAAACTAACAGATAACTAATGAAAAATTATTAAATGAATAGAAATAAACCTATCTTCTACTCATGCAACTGCTTGGACTTCAGAGTATACTATATCATTCTTCAACTCTAACTAGTTCTTGTTCTATTTGCTGCTACACAGATTCAGTACCACTGCAGAAACCTTGAGGTGTTTGTCCTGAGAAACAAACTAACTAACTATAAATTGTTATCTTCTGTGGATTACTGAGTACAGGACATTTTGTAGATTTCTCTAGGTTTTAATGAGAAAAAAATAATTTTGCAAGAATTTGTACAACTTAAAATAATACCTTCCCACTATTGCAAAGGCTCATATTTTACAATAATGCTTCCAAAGTGTGTTACAAAGAAACACCATTACCCAAGACATTCCTGGTAGTATGCAAAAAATGAGAGAAGAAAGAAAGAAAGAAAGAAAGAAAGAAAGAAAGAAAGAAAGAAAGAAAGAAAGAGAAAGAAAGAAAGAAAGAAAGAAAGAAAGAAAGAAAGAAAGAAAGAAAGAAAGGTAATCACTTCTAATGACATTATGTTTGAGGAAAACTGAGCTACACAAAGTTAAATGGATATCTTTACTGTAGAACTTCTCAAAGTCATTAACAAGTTAATCCACACTGTAAAAGTCTAACAGGAGGGAATGATTCACAGCATTTCTCAAACATATCAAGCTACAGCTGACCAGCCCCCATATTTGGGAACCAGTCTTCTATGAAAATCACATTGGGAAGTACTCCTTTATGAATGCTTTTTATATCTATACTGTCAGACCAATCAGTTTCCTGATCTGCCTAGAGAGGGGTACAGAGAGGCATAGAGAAAGGAAGACAAAGTGACACGCTTTCAAAGTTCATGAGCGGCTGGGAGGTCAGTGTCTCAGAACGAGCAAAAACAAAGACATTCCGAGCAAGCTACTATTTTTTGGGTGCACACAATAGTCAGCAGATGTACTGAATCACTCAGAAGGTGGTGATGATCTTATGCTGACAAAGATCTTACGTAGGCAAGGATCTTATGTTGGTGAGGATGGTGAGCTGAGATAGCAAGCTAAAAAGCCATTTGTGCTTCCCCCCAGGTGAAATCTTTTTTTATTACTACTTGATTCTTAAGACCCCAGGAGTCTTCAGCTGACATAATCTCGCCCTGAGCATCACAGCCTCACAGGACCGTTAAGGTCTTCACTGAGGCACACGGAGTTATGTTCCCGCACACCATAGCCAGCCTGCAAGGCAAGAGACTAGGCTTCAGATGAGCCCTCACCACAATTAATTATGAAATGATTTTTTTCCAAAAATATATATATAGAATGGCTTTCGACACTATAATAAATCCTCCCTCAACTACAGTTACAAACTCTCTGACTGCTGGCTTATATAAAGTCACATTCTTTATCAGTTTTACACACAAGTACATTGAAAGAATACGATGACTCTCCATAACCCCTGCTTTGTACGAGAATATACACAGCTGACAAGGTCTTGTTTCAACATAGCACTGCGTCCGAGGGGTCTTTTCCACAAGGCAGAACAAGTAAATTTCCACTGTCCAGCATAATCTACTGGACATGGTATGCCAAAGAATACGCTATGTCTCACCACCAAAAAGAACCAAAAGTATAGTATGCAAGTTTCCCAACTATCCCTTCCAAAATAAGAGATAAATTATACCTTTCTCTCTTGAACATATATTTGGCCCAGTTAATTCTAAACTTTCCCTTAGCCCTTCCAGACACTACACACGCACACATTTTAATTTTATGATTCTTCCTATAAAACTCCACGCCTCTTGAACCTACAATTTAAAATATATAATTTCTTAAGGACAACCAGATTTCATCTCCAATAATCCATTTTTATATGTCCACTATGACTAAAAAGGAAGGAAAAAGATACAGAAATCCACAGAACATAACCTTTACAACTGACCCCAAAATATCACCCAAAAATGACAGCAAAAGAAGACAATGCCCCCACCAAGGCACCCAACTCTTGCCTACCAAGTCCAATTTCCCCACCACCATGTGCAAGATCATGTCACTGAATCTATTTGCAGGGCTCTCAGTGAAACTGTATCTACAATAATCGCCTTATGTTTCCTGTTGCAGATCAATAAGGCTTCAAAACAGAGTCAGAAAATTTTAAATTCACTGTAGGTATAAAAGCCACTGAGTTATTTGTTTATTTGCTATCCCTAATATCATGCAAGATGATCTGGTAGCTCAACTGTGAGAAAATACATTCAAATATAGAAGCCACACACCTCTGAGAATCAGACTTTGACTGTGGGAAAAAGAAAAGGCAGAGAAAGGCAGGAACAAAATTTAACTAACGTCCATCAAGTGCTTACATTGCCTTAAATGACAGGGCATAAGGAAGGGGTGGAAGGTAGGAAGTGTAAGGACAAACCTTGAGTGACTCACTGTCTTAGGACAGAGAATGGCACCTCCACAAACAACCCTGACATTAAAGGAGAAGAAAGATGGGAGGGAGGCAACCGCAAGGCCATGCAAAGCCAGCCAGCGAAGCTCAGGCAGCAGTACACACAGGGCTGCGATAACAAATGAGCCACTCAGGATCCCTAAAGAAATTACCCTATCCTTCATGTTGCCTCTTTGAGGCAAATTTTATAAACAGCCACTTCGTCTCTGCAGACACTTGCTACACACTCTAAACAACAACAAAACACCAATGCCTTTTCTGACCCTTAGCTTTTAAAACTACACCTGTCATTGCTAAAGTGTCATCCATGACCTATCACATTTGCATGTCTTGTCTATACCAGAACCAGACACTTTTTAAAATGAAATCTGCCACCAACTTCTGGCCAAACAAACCCCTCTGCTGCCCTATTCTCCTAAATGTGATAATGACAGATATGACTAAGAGAAAGGCTGGAGGGGACAATGCTCCCTTAGCACTAAAGATGCATTCAGTGATACTCATGTCAGAAAACACGAGGATGAAAAAGACATCCTCGAGGAGCTCACAGTCCAACAGGAGAGGGACACACAACTTCTCACAATAAGACCATGAGAACAGCCTGCATGGGGCACCCCCACGTGCTGAGCTCGGGCCTCGGCAGTCTGCACACACGCAGCTCATGTCACCATCACGTTTTCATCCTGCCCATGTGTGGGTGAGGAAACTGCTGGACTTCAAACCCCAAAGTCTGCCTCCAGTCACAATCCTAGCCGTGACCTTCTCACTTCAACTCCACACTCCCCACTCCTCCATACATCTTCTGCCATCTTCTGTCCCTAGTCAAGTTTCCCAATATCTCATACAACCTTTGTCTTTTCTTTTTCCCAATCCCCATAAACTCATCCAAATGACCTGAAGAGGAAACCGTGGGTATGTGGTTGGACACTGTAAGTCCAACATAGCTACTTGTATGTATAGGATATGCTATGTACCCCCAAGTCCTCATACTTTTGATGGGGCTGGTCTGATGCTTGTGATCAGTTTGTTGTCTAGCACCAGGATTAATGACGTGACTGCTACACCCGCCCAGGGGTGGAGCTGAGATACAGTATAAGGGAAGGCGGGTCTTCCTCTTGCTTGCTTCCCGGCTTCCCGGCTTCCCGGCTTCCGCCCTCTCTCTCGCCAGCGCGGATTGCGGCTTGCAGCTTGCAGCCGCCATGAACTGTAGCCCCGTCATCCCATGCTGCCTTGGAGCCCACTTTATGGACTGAAACTCCCGAGAAACTCTAAGAATAAATCTTTCCTTCCCTAACTTTAGGCGTCAGGTATTTTGTCTCGGCAATGAGCAAAAAGTAACTAAGACATTGTATTTCTAACTTTTATTTTTAACTCAGACTTTGGATTAAGACAAGCACTGTGATGCCTGACTCAGTAGAGCCAGAAACACAATAACAAATGGAATAGAAACCTTCAGAGGTAGCTGTAAACCGTTTATCAGTGTTAGAGGAGGAGCACATCAGTTAGTAACATCAAGACGTTGAAGTCGTTCAGTGCTTTTTCCGCAAAGACTCAAGTGAGTCCAATACACTCACTCTGAACTTCAAACATAGGAGGGAAGAGTCTTGGCTGTAACTTTGGAATGAGTGGATTCTAAGGCTAACTTAATGTTTATCTGGGCAAATTTACAGTCTAATTAAAAACAATTTACTTTAGTGTAAGAGCTTTCTACTTCCAAAAAATTTTTAGACACACCTCATTTCATCCTCATAATTCCACAAAGCAGACTGACCACAATTCACAAATAAGGAAGCTGAAGTTTAAAGATATTTTTTAAAGATGCTCCTCAAAATATTGATACTTAAAAGCATGCCTTCACAAACATGTTTCTACAAAGTAGAATTTTTCCACAGAATTTACCTTGATTCAAAAACAAACTGTCAGTATTTACCTACCACCATTCAGAGAAACTTTAGTTTTGTTTTGTTTGTTTGTTTGCACCAGGAATTGAACTCACAACCTTGGGCTTGCAAGACAGGTGCTGTGGCACTGAGCCACATCGCTGGCCCGGAACTTTATTTAAAGACGTAAAACAGCCAAGGTGCAGACATGCATCTCATGCTAAGTAGGTTTAGCGGTGCTTACCATCATGCCAATGAGCAGGCTCCCCTCATATCTTAACCCGTCTCCCAATGGGCCCTTGGTGCTAAAAAGAAACTCTCTCATCACATCTGCACAGCTGTGACCTGACACTTGACTGATGAGTCTGTTTCTAGTTGCAGCTATAGGTATTTGGGTTCAAAGAGAAACAAACCACTTGATATGCTGAAGCATTTAAATTCTCCAAATGCTAAAGCTAAGGCTTATCTACCTGTATCCATGACTGACCAATTCTCACAGCTGAAAACACTTAAGGAAAAGCCTTCTCTTTTAAAAAATGGGAACAAATTACACGGTTCAACTGTGAAGAAAAGTGAGGGGTCACCAAATGCTTGGAAGCCATCAATGGGCAGTTTCAAACCAAAACAGCACGGAGTGGAGGAGATAAAATCCATTCGACTTGTTACTCTCCTTCCCAACAAAGTCCATCATACAGCAATTATGTGTGAACTCTACAATCCGCCACAATTCCTCACCTAATGGCCTTCCCTCCTCTTCAACTATCAAATAAAGAAAACAATGCCTGCTGAATCAGGTCACTAGGTGCAGGTTGCTGAGGTCGCTGTAACCAAGTACCACAACCCGGGAACACCTTGCCTTGCAGCTGTGGAGGCCAGCAGCCTGGGCCCAAGGTGTTGGTGGCTGGTTCTGCCTGAGGGCTGTGGAAGAAGGGTCTGTTCTAGGACTTTCTCTTTGGCTCCTAGTCAGTCATCTTCCTGTGTTCACAATATTGTCTCTGAATGCCTGTCTGTGTCCCGATCCCCACTCTGTGTAAGAATGCCAGTCGAACTGGATTAGAGGGTCCACCTAAGGAACTCACTTTAACTTGACTGCCTCTGTAAAGACACTATCTCCAAATAAGCTCATGATCTGACCTGCTGGGGTTAGGACAGTGGCATACAAAATGAGGTAGCTGGGAGGACTGGAGAGGAACCCAACTCAACCAGTAACATTGGAAGATCACATCTTTAAAGACCCTAACATAATGAGCATTCCAAAATTGACTCTAGTTTCAAGCACTGGCACAGCCAATTCCTGCTTTATTTCACTCTGAAGCACAGGATCCATGCCAAGGACATGAGGAGGCTGCAGTCAGGGATTCTGAAGCCTCCTAACTCCAGTGTTCTGCTTCTGCACCATGCAGATGTCCTTTCTTTCCTAACACACACATTTTCTGTTTTATAACTTCTATCGGAACACTCTGGTTTCCTTCATTCCTTCAATCTTTCTGGGATTTTTTTTTTTTTGTATTCCTGCCAAATAATTTGAAGCATTGGGTTTTGTTGTTGCTGTTGTTGTTGTTTGGTTGTTTTGCTTCGGTTTTAGTATTTGAGGTTAGATCTCACTAGGTAGTCCAGGCTGGACTCCAACTTGCAATCCTCCTGCCTCATCTTACTGGATGCTGAGATTATAGACACGTACCACCATACCCAGCCTGAAACCTGACACTTCAGTGTGGCAATATGTTACCCACATCATTAAACATAAAAATGGACTTTATTAGTTGAGTTGGTTCCCCTACCCCTAGCTTTTGGGATAAGAGAAAACAGTGTTAAAGATTTTTTTGGACACATTTTAAAAATCCAAAATATCCAAGCCATTTCTGAGAAGCAGATTAAAATGCACTTGACCTTCCCAGGAAGCTGAGTAGGGAAGCAGTGCTGGGCTCCTCCCTGAAAGGAAAGGGCTGGGAGCAGCCACTACTCCAAGGCATGGAGAACATTTGGAGCTTTTTTTGTTCGCCTCCTTTTTCAGAAGAAAAGGTTGAGGTTCAGAGGAGTGAAGTGCTTTGCTTGATTGGAAAATTAGTCCAAGGCAGTCGGAAGTGATACCCAGTAAAATAGTGACTTAGTTTTGACTTAGAAGAGTTTTCCACCGTATCTTGCGGTTGTTTTCACTATAACAGAAACAGCACCAGATACCATCTCTAAAACTGTGTTGTGCCACTATGATTGTAGGATTACAGATGACATTGGGCACATTACTGCATTTTTCTGAGTCTCATTTTCTGTATGCCCAAAGAAGCAATAATAATTCTAGGCTCCTCTTAGGACTATTGAAAGGATCAAAAATATAATAAAGCGTGTCAGAGAACTTTGAAATCATAAAACCCTTCACAAATATAAGATACTTTCATTATTAGCTATGCACATACATAGCTTTTGCCAGCTAAATGAGGTCAGCCTGGTTCCCCACAGGCTTGGTCCCCACTTTAAATGGAAATTAAAAAACACCCTGCCCGTAGGTTCACACTTCAATCACCTACACTGGCTTCTTTTGAACATCATTAAGCAGCAAACCTGAAAAATATCATCCTTTCATTCTTCCTTTTGAAACTCCCTGCTCATCGCCTGACCATCCAGAATAGAACCTCAGGAAAGGGAGGTTTGAAACATGAACAAAATCTTCCCGAGTGCAAAGTAATTTTCTCAAAAGCTGGGGAACACTTGATATATATGCCCTCGCTTCTCTCTTGAAAACTTGTGAATGACAGATGCCCATCCAGACATGCTGAAAAGAAAGACTTTGCTTTGAAATAACCTCAATTGACTACTAATGGAATCATCCAAAAGAATGCCAGGGTATGCCATGATTTGCAAATTTTTAGAGGTGGTCTGTGTTCTTATTGAGGAAGCAGCAGTGTAGTAGAAAAAGAAGAGGACTGGGAGTCAAACGTTCTCAATGCTGGACCTGGCTTTGCCTTGCTTGAATAATTTACTTAATCTGAGTGCCCTCAGGTCTATGTAATGTAGACCTTCCCCAGTATCATTACAAAGATTAAATTGGATAGACTCAAATTCTATATCACAGGACCTGAAAAATCCACTGATTTAAATTTGGGGCGAAGCTGAGAAGTCTGCAGTTTTAAAAGAACCCCAGATGACACATAGGCAGGTAAGATACACTTCCAAGGAGCTGGCTGCACCTCACTGGTCTCAGCAGTGATGGACAAGAAGGAGGTAGGGACCAGAGACCAAGTCTCGGCAACGTACCAGCATCTAGCTCATTAACTCGGCAGACATTCTCAAACTAGCCCCTCAGTTTTAGAAGCTCAGTGCCACCACCCATAGTGCCACAGCTTTCTATTCAGTCTAAGTTAACACTTAATTTCATTCATAGTCCTAGCTCTTGTCCTCTGAGAACAGATGGATAGATATCAGAACTCAAACCACATGACTTATCAAGCACTTGCTTTAAGACACTAATATTCTCCAAAGGGGCTCCTCATGAGTAGTGGTGATCCAAATTCCCAAGCTTCCTCCTCATCCTCCCTCAACCTGCAGACCCCAAAGATATACTTAAAAGTGACAGTGTCCACCTGCAGGCCTGATCTGAGACTGTTTACCTTTATGTAAACACACCCAGAACGTTCCCAACTCCGTGTCTCTCATCCAGTTCTCTCTACCAGCAAGCCCTTACCATCCGTCAACGTCAGACTTGTCCTTGAAGGCTCAAACCAAATGAAGCATGATTTTTCTCCAAACACTAAGTCTTCTCTTGTCTCCTCCATCTGACTTTACATTCAGGAACTACATCTTTTTTACCTTGTGCCTCCAGAGCAGCTAACACAGTACAATGTACCTGAGAATTACTTAATAAGTACTTAATTTGCAAATGATGAAATAGGTACTAATACATGGAAGCTTTCACAGTAAAGGGAGAGAACTAGAGAAGGTGGGGATAAGCAAAGCTAAATAAGAAGTCATCCCCATTCTCCCAGTTACAGTCAACAATCTATTTTCTTAATTATCTCTCATGGGTTATATAGAATGAGAACTAGCTCACTTCAGAAATAAAAATTCCATCTCCAAGTCATATAATGTGGGCATAAAAAAATACTTTACGGACAAATCTAACAATTTTTTGTTAGTTTTCCTACCCCCTCAAACTTGATATAAAGCAGAACTTTAACTGGTCATGAAATAAGTTTATGAGTTAACATACCTAAAGTCAATACTACAAATTTGCACAATTTCTAATCCATATGTCAGCCTAGTTCTTGTGCTCACACTGATAAATGCTAAGCCCAGTAGAATCCCAGAAAACAGCCTACTTTGAACTAAATTGCCAAAAAGCCCATTCACTGATTCAGCAAATCCACACTGAGTGCTTACCTTAGGCAGCACAATTGTGAATCGCTGCAGTAGTGGGGCTGCTTCTCTAGGAGAGCCCAAGGTGTGAAAGGCCAGTTAGGTATTAAGTTGCTACCTAAATGTAACCATCAGCATTTTTCAGATGTGTGAGAACTACCTAGTTCTCTGCTATGAGCATTTTCTAGAAGCAAGTCTGTGATCAAATTTGAGTACACTAACAAAAAATTATTACAAATGTCACAACACGAAATTCGTAAGGTAGCTACAAAGTCATATATACAATCTGCTCTGTATAGCCACATACATCCCAGAACTCTGTCATTTTAGGTGACTCGACATGGCTTAAAGATTCTCCTGGGGCAGATGAAATAGTATCTGTAGGGCTGACAAAATTCCATTCCCCAGCCAAATCCTGTTCTGCCTGGTTTTGTAAATAAAGTTCAGTTGGAATACAGCCATGTCCATTCTTTTACCTGTTATCTACTGCTGCTCTCTGAGACAAAGGCAGAGTTGGAACAGAGACCATTTACCTGACAACACATAAAATACTAACTCTCTGAAGCATCAGGTAATAAGACCTCCTGAAAGCTTTAGTCTAGAGAGCTGGTTAGATTTTTATACTTTTTTGTGCAGAGGTGAAGAATGTCTCTAAAATATTTTAACTGGCCCATATTTCTTGGCTTAACACTAATGTCACCAAAGACAGCCTTTTCCAATGCCCACTATGCTACTGAACATGCCATTATATCACCTGGTAAATCCCATCTGAACATCTATTACGCTAATCAGCAAAACCTCTAGGGCTGATCCAAAAAAAAGAAATATATATATATATATATATATATATATATATACATACATATATATATATAAATTTTCAGCAGTCCTATCTGAAGAATTTCCTTTTATGATTAGTTGCTAAATGAATAACTCTGAAACATCAACTTCTGATTAGGGCACCTGGTTTCCCCTAAAATGTGATTTAAACTAACTCACATTCTTAATGTTATCCAGCCTATGCTGAAGTATTTAAAATGAATTCAGACATCATGACACACTGACGTCAACATTTACAGTAAAACATGAGGTAATATCCTCAAGTCACCAGGAGACAGTTCTAGCCACATTTGCAAGTCCTCTTCATGCAGGCATTTTACTGATCACAGCTTCGAGCACCTTCTGATAGATTGCACCAATTCTCTAAAATTGAGCCCCACTTATTGAAAATGTAATGTAGCTGATCCGTAGCCTCCCTAATTATAAAGCAGGGCTGGCCATGGAAAATGCGTTTGACTCTTTTGCTATAACTGTGATTTTTAAAAAATTTTCACTTCAATCCCCCGTGAATGATAAAGGAATCTGCCTCATGTATTAAGTTCTGAACTGAAAACAGGAATGTGCCTCCTTTCTGCTTTTGGACCTGAGGGTACTAGAGAAATATCAGTATTTTTCTCTGCAACCAGGGCACCAGGTTTGCCTGAAAGGTAGAGAGCAAACACCTATTCTACATTAATAAAAACAATAAAGAACTAGATTCTTTAATATTATTGTTAAGAAACATTTAATTTAAACAACTAGAAGGTTAATAGTTTAAGTATCACTTTCTCTGTTAGGGATTTTGTTAATTTCACTTTTTCCCATTTGATGTGAACTAAATAAGGTTTTATTGTTCCAAAACTGATAGTCCTAGTCATTTCTAATTAGAAGCCTCTGAAGTAAAAATAGAACAGTAGGACTGTCCCTTGCTCATTTCAACCAACCAGCGCCTGCTGAGACTCCCATGGCATCTCAGAGAAGAATGGGCTGACTCCCAAAGAGCATAGAGTCTGCAGCTCGGAAGAACATCTTATCACCAGGAAGCCATGGTCCCACCTCTGATGGTTAATCTGGACTGTCAACCTGAGAGGACTGAGAAGCATTTAGGAAATACTGTAGCAAAGCACACTTCCGGATGTGCTCTGTATCTCCAGAGATGGTCAGCTCAGGAGAGCTCTAACTTCATCAGTGGATCCATTGATTAAATCACAATTTTATGGCCTTTTGCGAAAGTGAGAGAAACAACAGAAGCCACCTGTTTGGGGGGACCTGCTCATGGGGGCATGACTTTGGGGTGTATATCTAGTCTCCAGCTCCATCTTCTCGTAACCTTACCCTTCCTGCCTCCTGGCTGCCATGAGGTCAGCAGTTTTCTGGCAGTAACTGCCTTGGAGCCAATAGACCATGGACTGAAGACTCTGAAGCTGTGATCCAAAGTACACTTTTACTCTTTTAAATTGTTTTTCTTGGATATTTGGTCACAGCAGTGAAAAACTAGCACACCAGCTGAGAATGGTAGCACACACTGGTAATACTAAGGAGGCTGAGGCAGGACGATTACTGCACATTCAAGGCCAGCCTGGGCTAGAAAGTGAGTTCAAGGTCAGCCTGAACTGCACAGTGAAATTCTGTCTCAAAAGATAAAGAAAAGAAAAGAAACAGAAATAGAAAAAGAAAAACTAACATACCATCTTAACTCCCAACAAATGTATCCACTCCATTCATTGGGATTAATTTCCTGTAATGCAGTACTTCCAATGGGAAACACTAAGTCAATAATTTTTAACTAGAATTCTCACATTTTCAAGCAGCCAAAAAGTTTTAGGCAAAACATTGGTTTTGAAGTAGATTGGTAGCTGCTCATATATAGA
>RJWM01039186.1:0-16274 GCA_004363535.1 Dasyprocta punctata | reverse complement strand
GTGCAAAGTGTTTCTTTCTACTGAATTAACTATTATATTCTAAAGCTCTGAAATGGCCAACAGATCATAGAAAGATACCACTTTAGGCTCCTGCTTGAAACCAACAGCTTTAGAAAACTTCTGGCCTTGATTCAGGGCCATTGGCTTTCAGTTTATTTCATGAGTCTGGCAAAGACTGTGTGCATATCTTCACGAAAGCAGGCGACTTATAATGGACTAATACATAGTTTATTATCAAGGGCTATGGTTGAGCTCAGATAAATAAACTGTGATGTTGTTGGGCTAAGATATGAGATAATGTCTCTGCTGAGGCCTACATGACTCCAGAGGAAAATTCCTTCTCAGAATTGGCTACAAATCAGGTTACTTGTTAGCTGTAACCTAAATCTGGCTGTTTCTGTCTGTTTGGCAGGTATGCTTTGTTCTGTCTGTTACAAGCCTTGACAGCTTTGCCATTTGTCTAGTGCATCCAGTCGCTATCCCCTCACCATTTTCCTCAATGAATAAATAAGGTTCTTGGTGGCTCGTAGCTTTTGTTCCTAGAGAGCAGCTGGTTGTCCCAGATCCCTGCTATGCTTGTTCTTTCTTTCCTTTCCCACCATGCACTGTAACCTGGACAGGAGATTGGAATGCACTGCAGGGAACTTGGGGCAAAAATAGATTCTTTCAGTTCATGCCCATAAGCAACCCACCTCTTCTAACTAGGCCCAGCTTCCTGACACCACAGTCAGCTATAAACTCATCAATGGATTAAAGCACTGATGATTATGGTACCTCTATGATCCTGCTTCCAAAAGTACTACCTCTGAACACTCACTTTTGGGGAACATTTTAGGTCTATACCCCAACAGCTTTCTTTAGTTATGAGGTTAAACTTAATAAATGCATCAAAAAGAGAGGGTATTGCTATTTCATTATGTTCTGTTTCATTTTTAGCAAAGTTCCAATGGCCCTGTAAAGAAGTCCATGCGTGAGAAGGCTGTTGAAAGGAGGAACGTTAACAAAGAGCACAATAGTAACTTCAAGGCTGGGTATATTCCAATTGATGAAGATCGTCTCCATAAAACAGGATTGAGAGGGAGAAAAGGCAATTTAGCCATCTGTGTGATTATCCTCTTGTTTATCCTGGCTGTCATCAATTTAATTGTGAGTATATGGTACAAATATTCTCTTTTTAATTACTACAGGGGAAGTTTTCATCCTTTTTATAATGACCACCTGGACTTGGTTTCTGTAATTGCATTTGGAACTATATTTTCTGCTTTTTTATGCATGTTTTATAGATGTGTAAAAAATGAGTAGGCTAATAATTTCATATATTAATGCCATTTAGAAAAAATGGCTGATGGATTCTTACCTTTAAAGTGCTTAACTTTTAATAAGAGTAGAAGCAAGTGACTAGAAGACAATTTTGCCATGATTTTATTGCCTTTGTCTCTTCTTTAAAAAACAATAACTTCTTTTGCTTTTATTCAGCCATTCTTGCATTTGATGTTGCCTCTTCAGGTAGGTTTTAAAATTATAAACTCTTTGATGATAGTCACGATCTATATTTTGTAGTTCTAAGTCCCCATTGTCAAGAAAGAAAGCATCTAGTAAGTGACTCATACTGCATTGCTGGCGATATGGTGTATTGCTTTTTCCAAGGATGTTTACTTTTTTAAAATAAAAAATATTTTAGTACTAAGATCATTACTCTCTGGAGGTTAATTGTGAAACCCTGTGGCATGTGTAGGTCAATGTTTTCAGAGAATGATTACTGGTAGACCTAAGACTGCTCATAAGTGTAATTTCTAGCACCTCAAAAGTGGTTCATGTTTTTAATTCTAATGTTCTTAAACTAGTCTATATTTTACATCAAATATACATCAAAACTTCTGTGCCTCATTCTTCACTGAAGTCAGCAAGATCTGGTACTTTGCATTTTATAGTAGGGACCACAAATCGCTTTACTAAGAGCACATTTTTTGAATTTATTTTATCTCATAAATTAGTTTCATTGGAGACTCTAGGTTATGAGGGCAGATTAAAGACATTTGTATCTCATCTAAAAAAACTCGTCTCAAAGTAACAATGTTAAGAAACAAGCATCTTTGAAGAAAGTAGAAGACAACTGCAATCCTAAGCCACAATACACGAAGATGAAAAGGAGGAAAGGAACAGCAGCTATCAGAGAGGAGAGACTACTGCATGTGTTTTGCAGACAGGGTAGCAGACTGTGTTGGTGAGGTGCTTTGTGCAACCCTGAAAAGTCTCAGGAGTTAGAAGTATAAGTACTCTTCCTTGAAAAGCAAGAAATGAAACAGAGAATTTGTTTGAAAAATCTGCTAGTAGTAAGATGCGTGGGCTTGCCCTGTCTTTCAGTGAACAATTAGACAGCTACCCTTTCTAACCCATCCAGATGTGGTAGTATCTGGACATCCTACATCAGGAAGGTTATTTCTGCCCAAGGTCATTATACAGAGAAGCCTTTCTGGGTTTCTATCCTTAAAGCAGAACTGTTTGAATGCTGAGTACTAAGACTCCATTTCCCATGCTGCCTTACCTTCATCTTCCATCTCCCACTTTCTGGCATTAGGCAGGAGGTAGAGCAGCCCTCTCTAGAGAACTGAAACACTTAGGTAAATGATGTAATGCCAGTGCATTTGGTAGATCTCAGTGGGAAGAACCGTCAGCTGTCCCTATTGTCACAAGCCTGACCTAGAGAATTCTCTGTGGACATTTTATAGAATCACTGTTAAATATGAACACTGAGCCAAGGATGACTAGACATTTTTTTTTCCTTTTTAGAAAATCTCTAAGATCAGAATAAGCAATTTAAAAGGAGCAATTAAAGAATAAGAAAGAACTCATAGAAATATACACACATGGATAAATGAATGGTTGCTTATTGGAAAATTAAAAAAAAAGCTCTTCCAGAATATTCAGGAAAATTGAAAAACCAGTCCAGGAGTTTTCTGCTAATAGGAGACTCAGAAGATGAGAAAAGAGAAAACACTCGAGAGAATATTATCAGATGAATGAAGAAATGTTTCTAAAATAAACAGAAAACTGCCATTCTGGGTCCAGTGTAATGCACTAAAAAGAAAAAAAAAAAGACATCCAGAGTCTATACTCTGCTCTGTCTACCTCCAGTACACCCTGGAGGGTGGGCCAGCTGGAGGGTGGGCCAGGGAGTCTGCACTCTGCACGCCTCCATTATATTCTGGACAGTAGTGCCAGCTGGAAGACAGTAAATTTGCAATCCGGGCCTCCTCCATTGCCTCCTAGAGGGTGGGCCAGCTGGAAGAGTGTAAGACCAATGAGAACTCCAAGACCCAGGACAAAAGCCCAGCGCACAGACGTACACACATCTCTGGAGGGCAAAATAATCGGCAAGGCTAGTAACATGGAAACATCTGATGCAGGAGCGAAAGACAGCATTTGGACTCTGGAAAACTCCATCAACAGAAGACCAGTCCCAGCCCCTACATCCAGAGGCCAAGATTGGTTTCATACCCAGTACATCTCTGGGATGCATCATGGACATTATCAAAGAACCATAAACACCAGAAGAAGGTTGGTTCTTGGAATAGCTATAAAGAACCAACTACATTTGGAGGACGTCCCTGAGGAACAGACATCTCCTTTCCTCCTTGAGAGAGGCCTCCATGCTAGTAGTAGAGCTATGCATCATGGGAGGTTAGCAGGCATCAACATAGGAGACAAAATTGGAAAAAAAAAAAAGAGAGAGAGACAGAGAGAGAGAGAGAAAGTGGAGAATGGCAAGATGCAGAGGCACAGTGCAGCCCTAGATCCTGAATCCACTCAGGACAGGCTTGAAATTCAATGAGACAAATGAAGGTAGAAGTCAAACACTGGAGCTTTCTGAATGATAGCAACAGAAGTGAAAAAACAAATGGAAAAGGGTATAGAGAAAATTATCAGGCACAAATAGAAATGATGCTTAAAATCAAAGATATTAGAGAAGACACAAAAGAAAAGATAAACTTAGAAAAAGATGAAAACAAAAAAAGCCTAACATAGGAAAAAAATAGAATCCATGAAAAAGTTACAAAAAGAGATCCAGGAGATTAAAATGTCCTCTGAAAGTATATGCAACAGATCGAACGAAGGAAAGCGTAGAATTTCAAATCTTAAGCAGAATTGCAGCTAGTGATCATGAAAAGAAAGATATCCTAAAAACAACAGGAGACCATGAAAAATCAATCCAACAGCTACAAAATGAAGCAAAGAAGAATAACACAAGATTGATTGTAGTCAATGAGCAATGAGACAACTGGAGACAGCACAAATGTCATAACAATCATAGATATATATGCACCTAATACAGGAGCACCCAGCTATGTAAGATAGTTTTTGGGGTTTTTTGTTGTTGTTTTGGTTTTTGTTCATTTGTTTTGTTTTTGTTTTTTGGTTTTTTTGTTTTGTTTTGTTTTGTTTTTTGTTTTTTGTTTTTTTTTTTGATACTGGGGATCAAACTCACAACCTCACACTTACCAGGCAAGCACTTGAGCCACTGAACTAAATCCCCAGCCCTATAAGACAGTTTTTGACAGACATGGAAGATCAAATAAGCAATAACACAATTGTAGCAGGAGACCTCAATACCCCATTGTCACTGAGAGACAGATCAACTAGATAGAAAATCAGCAAGGAAATATCAGAGCTGAACGAAATCTAGACTTAATAGGACTAAAGGGACTGAACCAAATGGACTTCATAGGAAGAAACCATGCCCCAAGGCCCCATGCTAGTGGCATGGAGAGATCCGTCAAGCCCGTCCTGGACCCAGAGAAGCTGCATCCAGAGGTCCCATTGCCATCAGGGGAGCACTGGTGAACCACCGCCCTGTGCTTCTCTACCACTCCAGGAACCCCGGATCAGAGGAACCCAGGTGCCTAGTCCAACCCACTACACTGAGGGACTAGCAGCAAATGCAGGAAGCACTCAGGATGCAACAGTGGGCTGATTTGGAGAAACACATGAAAATGTCAAGACAAAGGAGCAAAATACAATCTCAGACCTCCAACCCACACAGCACAAGTAGTTAAAGAGACACAGATATAGTAGAAATTCAAAGTCACATACCTGAAATTTCTGAAAAGATAACAACTGAAGTAAAGAAGCAACTTAATTCTTGAACTGTTTAATTTTACATGCCTATGTCTGATGGTCTGCACAACTATTTTGAAGATACAAGAGGTATCATGGTGGCCACTGTTAATTTCTCATTATCTTGTTTTGAAGTCCCATATAATTTTCATTGTTTTGTTTGATTATAGTCCATTTTGTTTTGTTTGATTTTATTATATCTGAAGGTATGGGCAGCTATTTTGAAGATAACAAGATATATTATGGCAATCATTGTTGATTTTCTATTATCTTGTTTTGAAAACCTGTATCACTTTCATTGTTTTGTTTTGACTGGTTTTATTCTGTTTTGTTTTGTTTGATTTTATTATGTCTGATGGTATGGGCAGCTATTTTGAAGATAACAAGAGGCATTATGGTAGCCATTGTTGATTTCCTATTATCTGATTTGGAAGTCCTGTATCACTTTCATTGTTTTGTTTTGATTGGCTTTATTCTGTTTTATTTTGTTTGGTTTTATTCTTTTTAAAATCAGAAAAAAAAATTTAAAAAGATATCCAAGTCACTACTGGGAAATTTAACAAAACTATGAGTAAAGAAAAGATCCTATAATCTTCCAGAGGGAGTAAGAAACAGATTGTATACAAAGAACACAAAGTCAGAGTGGCATTGGAGTTCTGAAAAGCAGCATTAGACACTGGAAGGCAAAGAATGATGGCTTTCAATGTTTAGAAAGAAGGTAACTTCAATAAAATACCTATGCAGAGTATCAGTCAAATGTGAAGAATTATAAAGACATTTGGAAAACTGAAAACAAGGAAACTGAATATCTCACACAAGAGAAAGATCAGAGTTACAGCCTGAAAATAAAGAAAAAGTTCACAGTTAGGGCTGTGCAGGAGGCCAGAGACCAGCCAGTCCAGGCTGGAGCAGATAATGGGTTCCAGAGAGATTTTCTGAAAGACAAAAATGGAACCAATACTTGTACTAATTATCTTCATCATCTGAAGCTTGGATTTAGAGACCTTTTTATTTAGAGATTTGTGGAAATGTTAGAGGATTTCAGAATTAGGATTTTTCAAAGAAATTACGCAAATTAAAGAAAAAAAGGTTAACTCCGAGAGACACAAAGTACAAGAAAGAAGTTGCTATCATAGTGCAGTATTTGGTTCAGCAGTGAGCAGCATTTACATGGCCACAATACAGAAAGTACTGAACATTTCTATGGCCATTCCACCCTGAATACACCCCATCTTGTCTGATCTCAGAAGCTAAGCAGGGTCAGTCCTGGTTAATACTTAGGTAGGAGAAAGTACTGAACATGAGTTTAACTTAAAACTGGAGATTAGAGTTGGGAGGAAAAAAAGACATAGAAATAAGCTAAAATTCTCATATGCTAAAATAAGAAATAGATAAAATAGATAAATGAAGAAATAATATACATATATTACTTATAAATATGGAGGTAAATACTAGGTGAAATAGATAAAATTGTTGAAAATGGTTATGCATAAGGAATGAGATATGGAAAAGGTAGACAAAATAAGACACTGCTCTTTTTTTATTGTGGACCTTTTAGCATATTTTAACTTCATAGCAATTTGCTTATAATATCTTCATAAAAATAAAATTGGTTTGTTTTTTAAACAGAAAACTACTTGATATGTTCAACTTACTGATTGAATATTTCAGGAAGTCTTTAATGCTTTGGCAATGATCATCTGTGTCTTCCAGGTGAGTCAAGAGTATGCTGCTTATTAACAGAGGGCTTGCACTCTTTTTTTCAGATAACACTTGTTATCTGGGCTGTGATTCGAATTGGACCAAATGGTTGTGACAGCATGGAGTTTCATGAAAGTGGTCTGCTTCGTTTTAAGCAAGTATCTGACATGGGAGTTATTCATCCTCTTTATAAGAGTACAGTAGGAGGAAGGCGAAATGAAAATTTGGTCATCACTGGCAACAACCAGCCTGTAAGTTACTGTGTTGAATGTGGTATGAACATGGAGAGAGTCAGTGAGCAAAAATTCTTTACAAAAAACCTAGAGTTGATTACTGGAAATACATGTCTTCCTGTGTAGGAAAAAAAAAATATTATTATATATTCATGAATGTATTCATTTTTTATAAATAGTCAATATTTAGTAATGGTTGATGTTATAATCTATAAAGTGAGATAGTTTCTTAATATTCTAGAGTTTGTTCAATGGTAGCATTGTCAGATGTAATTAGTACCAGAATACTTAAGTCATTCTTTTCTCTTCTGTATGCAGAAGCTATCAGAAAAGCACATTCCCAGGTTGGAATGTCTGGTATTTCCTGGGGCTCTGGAAGAGAATATGCCATTCTGCTCAGCAGCAGACCATGCCAGGTGGCAGTTATAATATAGGCTGTTAGCTGAGTGAAACCTCATGAAGGTATTCTGACCTCCACACCAGGCCATATTCACTATGGCCTATGTATTTGTGCAGAGTGTTAAAAGCCTTCATTGTAAAGCACTCTTTTCCAAATTGAGTGGAGTGGGGACAGATGCAGTTAAAAGTATTTGAAGTTAGCCTGTTATTATAGTTTTTAAAAATAGTGTTTGCTCATGTTTTTTAAGACAGTATTCTTTATGAATTTTGGTTGCAGAATTCTTTGAAAGCATTCACAATAAAATATTTTTCTGAAGATTGTTTTTCAGCAAGGAACAACAAAGCTCAGCGTAGAAAAGAACAAAACTTCCATCACAAGTGATATTGGTATGCAGTTTTTCGACCCAAGGACTCAAAATATCTTATTCAGTACAGACTACGAAACTCATGAGTTTCATTTGCCAAGTGGAGTGAAAAGTTTGAATGTTCAAAAAGCATCTACTGAAAGGGTATGATTTATTTTCTTTGCTTTACTACTAGGAAAAAATTATTATCTCATGTTATAAAACAGAAGAACAACCTTACTACTTCACAGTGGTATGAAATAATATTCCAGAATATTGGAAATTATTAATTTTAGGTCTGTTATTATTTAGTTTGTCTGAACATTATCAAGTCCTTTATATCAGTTCCCACATCTATAAAATTTTCTTTCATATCTCATGGTTGAAATTACCTTTTCTCTATCTATGATATCATCATATTAATGTAGAAACTCTTTTCAGTGCTTTCTTTTGTTTGTTTCATTTTTAGATTACCAGTAACGCTACCAGTGATTTAAATATAAAAGTTGATGGACGTGCTATTGTGCGTGGAAATGAAGGAGTATTCATTATGGGCAAAACCATTGAATTTCACATGGGTGGTAATATGGAGTTAAAGGCTGTGAGTATTTTTTTTAAGAATTTAAGAGAATTTTATTGGATTTTTAGATAAATGAATTCATATGTGGAATAGTATTCAGTTATTAAAAATGCTTTTTGTTATGGAAGATGTTCAGAGTAGATTGTAAGTGAAAGAAAGTTATTAAAATAATTTGTGAAAGATCACATTTTTATTTTTAAGAACATATGTATATTTATAAAAATCTGGACAGATATTTCAAAATAGCAACAATATTTAGCTGCGGGTAGTAGATAGCAGGTAACTTAAATCTTATTTTTATTTCTGCTAGGTTGTATTTTCTACATCCCATTGTATTATTTTTAAATGCAAGAGAAAAAAAACCTCAAAAAGAGAAGTGTAAAAGATCAAAGTACCCATCCAATGAAGCTGTTGATGGTTTTTTAAAGATTTTTCATATCCTTCCATGAGTTTCATATCTTGTGATATGAAAAAAAACCTAGGGCCAGGGATCTAGCTCAGCAGCACTGTGCCTGCCTGGCAAGCAGAGGTTGTGAGTATGATTCCCAGTTCCAAAACAAAAAAAGAGAGAGAGAGAGAGAAAAAATTAGCCAATGTATAAAATGTATTATTAGTTGGAAACCTATTTTTAATTATAAGGGAAAAAGATTTTTGCTTTTATTGTGGCTTTTTTTGGGGGGAGGTCTTTTTTTGAGACAGGGTCTCGCTATGCAGTTCAGGCTGGCCTTGAGCTCACTTTGTAGCCCACGCTGGTCTCAAACTTGCCCTCGGGAGGCTGAGGTAGGTAGAGCGTTGTGAGTTCAAGGCCGGCTTGGGCTACAATGTGAGCACAAGGCCGGCCTGAACTACTTAGTGCGATCCTGTCTCAAAAAACTAGGGCTGGGAGTTTCACCCAGCAGCTTAAGTGCCTGCCTGGTAGGCGCAAGGTTGTGAGTTCAATCCCTGGTGCCACACAAAAAAAAACTTGTTACTAGCACACTATTTTGGTCAAAATATATTTATTCAAAGTGCCCTTGTGTACCTACTATATATTACTTAACTAAAGCTAATTAAATTTGTTTACCAAGCATTGCATGACAAAAGAGACCTTGAAACTAGGAACTTTTAAGTAAAGCTTTCCTTTTTTAAAAAATTAAATTTCAACTGGGCATGGTGGTGCAGGCCTTTAATCCCAGCACTTGGGAGGCTGAGGTAGGAGGAGCATTGTGAGTTTGAGGCCAGCTTGGGCCACAACGCAAGCACAAGGCCAGCCTGAGCTACATAGTGCAACCTTGCCTCAAAAAAAACTAGGGCCGGGAGTTTGGCTCAGTGACTTAAGCACCTGTCTGGCAGGTGTGAGGTTGTGAGTTCGAACCCTGGTGCTTAAAAAAAAAAAATTAAATTCAGTTCTTAGGAGTAATAAACTTTAGAAAATTAGGTAGTTATCTCATTTTCATAAATAGCTTTTTTCTCTAATACACAGAATTCCATCTGTAAATAATAAAGATAATAAACGTAATTCTTGCAGAAATGCCATAGCCACACTGAGTATTTTTTTTTTTTTGTTTGCATTTGTCTTTTTGAGGCAGGGTCTCACTATGCAGTTCAGGCTGGCCTTGAGTTCACTTTGTACTCCAGGCTGGTTCTGAACTTGCAATGATCCTCCTGCCTCAGCCTCCCAAGTACTGGGATTGCAAGTGTGCGGTGCCACACCTGGCTAACGCTGAGCAGTTTTGGCTCCTGTTGTAGTTAAAAAGCATTTCCTCTAAGGGAATTGAGAAACAGCCACAGCGGAACTGTAATTCTCTGCACTAGAAAGTCAAAGCAGTGAGAGATCAGACTATACAGACCATGGGCAAATTACTTCAATCCTTTATTTATCCACCGGAAAATTTTCATCTCATTCTACCTTGCTAATAGGACAAATGTTAAAATACTTTGAAATATACATGAAACATAATGTGTTTCCTTATATTTAAAGGAAAAGGACCCAATGTTAAAAGGCCAACTAGCTTTTTTATTATTATAGTGAACACATATTAAATGCACATTAATAGATTTCACTGTTTTGCATATAGTGTGCATTGATCCTGTCCCCCCTCCTCACTATTCTTGTCCCCTTCCCAGTTCCTAATGGTCCTTTTCTACTCTTAGATCATTTTTAAAAAGTTCTAATGTATGGATAATTAGCTTTATAATTCAGTTAATAATCAGTGGCTAATTTTTAAAATAAACTAATTATTAGAATTTTATCATCAGAACTATGGAAGGCTGAAGCAAAAGGATAGCAAATTTGAGCCCAGACTAGGCAAATTAATAACTCAGTGAGACTCTGTCTCCAAATATAAAAAAGGAGGCTAGGTATATAACTCAATGCAAGGGCTGTGGGTTCAAGTGTCACTATGGAAACAAAAAATAAACCCAGAATTTGATCAAACTACTGTTTTTTTTTTTTTTTTTTCTGGTACTAGGAATTGAATTCAGGACCTTGTGCTTGCCAGGCAGGTGCTGTGATGCTGAGCTATATCCCTGGCCCTCAAACTACTTTTTAGTTTTATTTTTCCTTTTTAAATTTATAATTGACACACAATATACATATTTATATGTATGATGATATGATAAAATTTGTATAATGATCAAATATGATGAATTAGCATAGCCATCACCTCAAACATTTATCATTTCTTTGTGGTGAGAATATTCAAAATCCTCTTCTAGCTTTTTTTAAACACTTTGTTAACCGTAGTCAGTCACTCACCTGTTTGATAGAACACGAATTTATGGAAAACAGCTAACTAAAGAAAATAATTTTAAATGACCACAAGATGGCAGTATAGGAACAAAATTTAAAAACTACATAGTTCCTTATAATTACATTCTATGGAAATGTTCCAAATCCAAAAATTCTCATATCTAAAATATTTATTGTCCCAAGCACTTCAGATAAGGGATACTCACCCTGTGCTACCACTACCTAATAAATTAGCCAAGTCATTACTTTCTGACCAACTTCTCATTGCTTCCAGTACCCTCTGTAAGCTGATGACCCCCATGGATGGAACTTCTGCCCTAACCTTTCCTCTGAACTAAGATTACTTAACCAACTGCTGCTAACCTTCTCCATTTCCATACCTAATAAACATCTGAGATCTAACTAGTCTGAAGTCTTGATATCCTCCTTACCTGATAAACATGCCTTTTTCTCAGTAACCCTGGTCCATACAGTGATACCCAGTCCATCAGCAGAACATTCTGGCTCCACCATCAGGAGATAGAGTCTGACTGTATCACCTCCATCACCACCACGATGTAATCTGCCCTCATTTCCTGCCTGAACTTGGATCAGCCTCCTAACTGAAATTCCTGCTTCATCCCTTCACACCTGTAGGCCTTACTCTACCCAGCACCCCCAGCGACCTTTTAAAAAGCTTTTATCATTTCCTTCTGCTGAAGCCTCTAAATGACTTCCTGTCTAACTTCAAATAGAATCCAAAGTTCGTTCCCATCTCTTATGTGTGTAGCCCTCAGTTATTTGTTTCATCTCTAGGAAGCCCTTGCCCAACCCTCAGGGCTTCATCCACATCTGACCTCCTTAGTGCCCCTAGAGCGTCACAAGTGTCTTCACCTTTGTACGCACTCTCTCTGCTCCTTGTGCAGCTCTCTCTGAGACTTCCTCCCTCCCTCACTTCCAGTTTCTGTTGGAAGGAGAACCGCCTACAACTACCCTGTGTAAGACAGAGTCTCACCTGCCCACTCTCTCTACTTACCCAGCTTTATTTTTCCTCATAGCATTTATCCCTCCTGATGCCCTATATATTTTACCTGTTTCTTTACTGTCTGCTCCCACTGCGTTAACTGTCAGCCATATCAGAACTTGAACTTCACCCATTTTATGTACTGCTGTATCCCCAGCACCAAGAATAGTGCCTGGTATACAGTAGGCAATGACTAATTAGTTACTGAATGAAAGGAAGAAAGGCGCCAAGGAGGAAAGAAGGCAGAAGAGGTCCCTAAAAATGAAAGGGCCTTAAGGACCTGCAGTATAAGAGTTTCTGGGAAAGTGGGCTTCAGGAAGAGAACCTCCAGGAAGTTTCCTTTGAGTGCCTGGTCTTTAAAATCACATGTCTTTAATCTTCTGTTAATCTCCATTCATTAAAATTAATTCCCTCTAGGAGAAAGGTAGTGTTTTTCTTCTCATCATCACAAATGTATCAGTAACTTTGTTATAGTTTCTTGAGGAATTAAGTGAAAATTATCTGAGACTTTATTAGCTTGAGTTGTATTATATACTTAGGAGTTTTAGTGTAACTTTAACCAATAATTGCAAGTTATGTTGCAATTGACATGCAGATAAATTGAATAAACTTAAAAGTCACCATTTAAAATGTTTTCCCCCTGTTGTATGGGGTTCGAACCAGAGGCTCTACTACCGAGCTTTACCTCCAGCTTTTCTTTTTAAAATTATTTTTTATTTTGAAACAGGGTCTTGATAAGTTGCCCAGGCTGGACTCAAATTACAATCCTCCTTCCTCAGTTACTAGGACTATAAGCATATGCCACTGTGCCCAGATACCAGTTGAATTTCAGCATTGGTTCGGGTTTGGGTTATTGCCGTTACTGTTTGGTCATGACTTTAGTCTCTCAGTGCTTTCTTTCGTTGTTACTGATCCAGTACCTTTGTTTAATAATTTCATTCTCTGCCCACCGGTGGAGGTGAGTAAATCATATTCTCCTCCTCCGCCTAGGAAAACAGCATCATCCTCAATGGAAGTGTGATGGTCAGCACGACTCGGCTGCCTACTTCCTCCAGCGGAGATCAGTCGGGTGGTGGCGACTGGGTGCGCTACAAGCTCTGCATGTGTGCTGATGGGACTCTCTTCAAGGTGCAAGTGACCAGCCAGAACATGGGCTGCCAAATCTCGGACAATCCCTGTGGAAACACACATTAGAATGCCGGAGGTCATCTATATGTTTACATTTGACTCGACCTTTGTTTTTAGACTATGCATGCAAATCATCTTTTTATAGAGTTTGTGATAACTCACTGTAATTATTTTAACTGAGAGCACTACCGTTATGTATTATGTAGTCTCCCTATTTAAAATATTCTTGAGACCCTGAATTCTAATATATTTTATTAAGTTACACTAATTTTCAAGTGACAGTTCTCTAAATAATTATAAGAAGTTAATGAAATTAATCTTTACAGAAGGGTTTTTAAAATCCCACTATCCCTCATCTAACGAATTTTAAAGTGCCGAAGCAGTTGCTTAGACTTACTATAAGTAAGCTTTGAGTCTGATAGACCTCCCAGAAGCATGACATCTATTTTTCTTTTTCTTTTAAAATTAGTAAGTACATGGTTGCAGTTCATAATTTTTCATGCTGTTTTTTTGGCTTCTAATAACAAAGACAGATTTTTAGTGCGCTAACCTTGAGCCATGTTATCATGTGCAAGTGAAGGAATTAAGAAGTATACATATGTGAGACAGTAAGAAACTATGGTTGCTTAATTTTGCACTAAGAAGAAAATACTCTAATAGAGTGATTACTTGAAATAGTGATAAGTATTAAGTGTTAATAATGTGGTGGAAATTAAAACAATCTCAGCTTTAACTTTTAAATAATAGTGATAGCTGTCATTTATTGAGCATCTTGCATTTCCTAGGTATTGTCCTAGGCATTCCACATTTATATTAATTCTCACGGCAACTCTGTAGGTAGGTGTTATCATCCCAGGTTTAACCAATAAGAAACTGCAGATAAGAGAAACATCACATAGTAAATAACAGAGCTAGGATTGGAATTCAAGTGTGATCTAAATCTACATCTACCTGATTCCAAATACTATGTTTTTACTATCTGCACTATATAATTTTCAGTTATTTAAAACTCTAGAAAGGTGAAAAAAAAGACAAATTCAAACTTACCTAAGCAAGTAAGAATCAAATAAAACAGTTATGCTACTCTAGTTAAAAGGTAAATTTCATGTCACACCACAAAAAAAAAAAAAAGAAAAAAGACCAATAACTGTCAGATTTTAAACTATCATAAGCCAATTCCAAAATATTATTAAATAGAGGGGACTAATTGGCATCCATGTGAGGTATATCAGTTTTCCAGCTTTGACACACATGAGTGGCTGAAAGGGCTGCAGAGACGCCAAGGGGTTTATACTCCCCCAGCTCAGGGCAGGGCAGGGAAGGTAGGTGGGCACAGGCCCACTTGAGTCCTGCTCCTGATGTGGCCAGTGGGTTCACTCCAGTGTGCCACACCACCAGCACCCCTCACAGTTGTGCCATACCTTGAAAAGAAGTCAGGGAACACTGGACTAAAGGGTGCTAATCCAAGAGGTAAGATAAGTAATTTTAAGTAAGTGTAAGAATTTATTTCTGCTTCTAATATCACTGTTTCATTGTAATCATCTGAAGCCAGTTGATTTTAAACATATTTTTAATTACTTGATTTGAAAGGAAGTCTCTGGAATCATTAACACAAACACAGAATCAAGGACAGGAACCCCAAATAGAGTACTAGTACTATAAAATAGGCAGGACATATCATAGGCCCCACCTTCCCTGAAGTGTAACCATATCCTGTCATGATCACTTTGAGCTGTGTAAGAAAATCACTACCAAAAAGACCCAATTTGTATTCATTATAGCTATGGTTCTTTCTGACAGAAAAACCAAATATCTTAGCGGCTGTCAAGTCAATAAATTGTACTAAAATAAGGACTTATTTATTATCTAACACCGAGTACAGTTTTTAAATGAAATGAGAATGAGATTCATGACCTCTTGAGTATTATTAATTGTACTGATTGTTGAACCTATTTGAATACATTCAATATCGTTTAATATCTCAAACCTCCACAGAGAAAAGTCAATAGAATTTTTGCTTATATGCTCAGTATATTTTTAAATTTTACATTCATTACTTGTCTGCTCTAGATTTGTTTTGAAATTTTCTTTAAATATTTTTACTAAAACTACAGAATACTATTGCAAAGTATTATTTATTGAATCTAATTCATAAACGCATCTATTTTTACTTCTGCTTGAGAAGTGCTTATGTTTTTGATACATCTCCATTAAGTGCTTTTGACATGAGATGATGTTTTTATAGAACTGACTGTTAATGGCCTACTATTTTTGGGATACTTTATAAGTGGCCCATGGTATTTCACTGTAATGTAGACCTAGGAAATTTACTGGGAAGGAGAACAAAAACAAACCACCCATTTTACCTGTGTCCTGTCTTCATTCACAGTAAAGTTTCAGCTACCCAAACTCGCCACCAGATGGTACTTTTCTATAAGCAGAAAAATGTACCTCCTGCTATTAGCTCACTCCTCTGTACTGAGCAGCAGCCTGGGGGGAGATGGCTGACAAAGATGGGGCCTGAGCACAGTGCAGATTCCTGCTTCCTGAAATGAAAACAGTGTTGTAGAGGTGCACTGCACTGATAAGGAGGACAAAAGAAAGAAATACAATGTTTTTTAGACTCTAATGGGCTGAAGGGGAAAAATGCAAAAACACCCAAACAGGAACTCCCTGTGAATAGTCTGCAGTATTTTAAAATACACGTATTTGAGGCCCGGGGATTTAGCTCAGCAGTTGCCTGGTAAGCGCAAGGTCATGAGTTCGATCCCCGGTACAAAAAAAAAACAAAAAAAAACACGTATTTGTATTTTTGCGCCACAAAAATAAATGAATAAATTTTGTGAGAGTTTTGATGATGAAAGGTTGAAGTTCTAGCTAGTTTTGAATGAGTGTTTTTTAAGGGGGTGAGAATGTTAATGGTGCTACTTGACAGAAGAGACCATTGAAATGCTGATAATTCTAGTGTTCTTTTTAAAAGTGTTGAGAAGGGGAAAGATTAAAACTTGTGCCATATAAAATTTGTTTCACATTGCTAGCT
>RJWM01039185.1:0-16264 GCA_004363535.1 Dasyprocta punctata | reverse complement strand
CACCGGGGATTGAACTCACAACCTCGTACCTGTCAGGCAGGCACATAAGCTGCTGAGCCAAACTCCTGGCCCTGGTTTTTTGAGGCAGGGTTGCACTGTGTAGCTCAGGCCGGCCTTGTGCTCACATTGTAGCCCAAGCCGGCCTTGAACTCACAACGCTCCTCCTACCTCAGCCTCCCGAGTGCTGGGATTAAAGGCGTGCGCCATCACACCTGGCTTTTTGTTGTTCTTTTTGATGGTGATTTGGTTTTTATTTGATTTAAATTTTTTTTCATTTTATTTAATTTGCCTTTGGTCAACCAATGATATTTGTGATTTTCTAGAAGAGTAAAGCATGAGGAATGATACTTTTTTTTCCAACAAATTCTCCTTGCCAGCAGAAGAGCTTGCTAGAGGTCTCCATGGTGACCACAGCTCCTGTGGAACTGTACCCAAGAATACTCTGCCATGGATGTCAGCTTTGGCAGTGGGATCTATGCAATGGCAATAGATGTAAGATATTTTGAATAGTAGGTCATGTTGGATGGTTTTCATTGGTTTTCCAAGCACTAAACAGTACAAATGCCCTACACCAAATGGTGTCTTGATTCTATGAGTAGTCTGAGAAAAACAGTAAGAATATTATTTTCCACTATGATCCTGCACCCAGAACAGTTTCTAGCAATCGAGGGTAAAAGTAGACACAGTTGTAATAATATCAGTATCCACGGTGCTGTCAAAGACAATGAGGGATGCAGGGTATTCTGGTTTCTGACCTAGCTAGGTTTTGTAAGTGAATGCATGGACCTGAGGGAATCTGTTGGATTTTACCAGGTCTACTCAGCTGATGGAAATGTCAAGTATGGTATGACTTCAGAGCCAGGCTGCTTGGGCACAGATTCTGTTTTTGCTCCTTACCAGATATTAGACTGTTCATTAGGCTCTCTGTGGCTCCGTTTCATTGTTTGTAAAATGGAGGTAATTAGCATCTACTCAACAGCATTCTAATGAGGATAAGATGAGCCAATGCACAGAAAATGCTTAGAAGAGCACGTTAGGCAGTCAGGTGGCCAAGACAGGATCCAGTTATGGAGCAAGACCACCCTGCACCAGGACCTTGTGCGTTCTTTCTGCAGGGACCTCATCTCTGTCCATAGCATCCAGGTTTAAAGATTTAAACCATTCCACCCTGGGTGAGACAGCCTCACACTTCTCCCTCACTCATAGCCTTTCCACTACTTTCTGCTTTCAGTGCCTCAGAAATAACGTTGCAGTTCCCTTCACTGTGGGCAGCGGCTGAAGCTGAGATGGATCACATGTGTGGGGCTAAAGCAAGGCCAGCCCCGAGAACACGGCACACCCAAGGCAAGCCACCTGAACAAGCTGTTCCAGCTCCATGAATGCAAGACACCTGAGGCGAGCCAGGCAAACGAGTTGTTAGGCAGAGGGGTTTCAACTGACGTCTACCTCCAAGTGTGTACATTCTGTGGTCATTGGGGGGTTCTTTCTGCGCCACCAGAAGAGGAGGCTCCACCTGACCTCAGCTTTCTGCATCTTGACTCTTGTTTTTCTTCATCCTCCACTGTCCCCACTCCAGAGGTCAAGAACCGTACTGGACCCAGCTCTTCATCACTGTTCTTATGCTCCTTGATTGTCTCATACTTTGGATTTAATTATGTAAGATGCCAGATGTTGCTCTTTCTGTCCATATTTTCCCCACTCCCCCATCTGCCAAGAACCTAGAATTAAGAGGCAATTATCAGCAACATCCTTTTTATCTTTCTTCACTGACAAACTTTCTCTTCTCCTTTCAGCTGCAGTTCTTGTGACTCCATGCTAATAATTCAGCACTGATGCAGCCTTTTCCAGAAGAGACTGCTCTTCTGTTCAGAGCCTGGTGGCTGGCAGTTTCAGGCCATCTCTCTTTTCTCCTCTGAAAAGCACTCAGCTCGACTCTTAATTCTCCTACATTAACTGTTACCCACCGCCCACCCTAAGTAACCAGTTTAATATTTCTGCAGGGACCTCATCTCTGTCCATAGCATCCAGGTTTAAAGATTTAAACCATTCCACCCTGGGTGAGTAACCAGTTTAATATTTTCCCATGTAACCAGTTTAATATTTTCCCATGTTGCTACTCTTCATTCCTTCTACTGGTTTTTCCCATTCAACGTCATTTTCATTGTAATTCTAAGAAATATGAACATCTGGTAGATAATTTTTCATGTCTTGTTGGGATAAATTGCTTTTCTGCTTCTCTTCTGCCCTACCTTGGCCACTCAATTCCATGTGCTAGCCTTGATCTTGTCATAGCTTCACTGCAAACTCTCACTTTTAGACATTCTGCATCTTGTTTCCCTTACTCCGAAACTAGTTTGACTGAACATGACCAAAAGACCCACTGACTCTGACCCCACAATCTTTTATTTTCCTGTCTTCCTCAGTTTAAATTCCATGACCATTCATTACAACAAAAAACTTTGCTGCATGGATCCTAAACTTGTACAACCTAGTCAATGCATATGTACTACAGAACCCAACCTCTTTTGCCTTTTGATTTTACCCTTGAGATCTTGTTTGTTTTCCCCATCAAATCTTCATATTTTCCCTCTCACCTGGACCACAGTTAGCTTACAAATATGCCGTAATTTCTCCAATTAAAAAAAAAAGCTCTTTGAATCACAGTCTGTCCTGACCACCCCCACTACCATCTCATTACTCTTCTTCCCTTTATAGAAAAGCTTGTCAAAGGCATTTTCAATGCTTTGTGTTTATAGTAATTTCATATCATTATTGAACTCCCTCCACTGTGCAGAAACTGCTGGCAAGGGTCAACAAATGACTTCCAGGTGCTGAGTTAAATGTCAAAATGAGGCCAGTTCTCCATCCCCCTGTAATGTGACTTGCAGTATTAAACATGTTTGCTCACCCACTGGTTTTTAAAATATTCTGCTTCCATAACTCCCACCTTGATTTTTTCCCCTACATCATTGTCTGTTCTTTCTTTGCTAATTCTTTCTCAGCTCCCTGATTTGTTTCAACTTTGTGCTTATGAATGTTGAGAGGCCCTAGTGTTTAGTTCTTGTACCTCTTTCTTTCAGTCTCTATCTCCTCTGTAGATGAGCTTATTTAGTTTTAGGATGTGAGGTATTGTTTATGTGGTAATGGTTTCCAAATTGTATCTGCAACCCAGATTTCTCCTCACATCTAAAAATTCATAGCCTAGCAGTATACTTGATATGTCTTGTGGTATTCTAGTCTCCTCTAGGGGTTCAGAGTGAAGATTTTGGTGTTGTCTTTGACTGCTCACTTCCTTCACCCTTGTGTTAGTCAGTTTTCTATTGCTGTGATCAAATACCTGAGAAAAACAACTTGAAGGTGAAAAATGTATTTATTTTGGCTCACGGTTTCACTTGGATCCCTTCCTGCTGGGCTCATGGTGAAGAAAAACATTGTGGCAAGGAGCAGGCACAAGAGCAGTGCTGCTCACTCAGGTGAAGAGGAGGCAGAGAGAGATTGAAGGGGGTGTTGGGGACAAGGTATAATCCCCAAGGTCATGCTTGTTCACCCACTCCCTTCAATAAGGTCCCGCCTCCTGAATTTTATTACTTTCCAACAATGCTATCAAATTATTTTAAAGAGCAGTTGAATTTAGATGAGTGCTATATTACATTACCTTATAAATTATACTTTTCTATATTCTTAGATTTGCTTTGAAAAGTATCTTTCATGGGTATTTATAACTTAACATGAGTATTTACCTTTTCTAAAGAAATCAAGTAGTTGTATCAGGTAGTCTGGACAATGTGATTCATCAAGCTGTTTTTACTCAGTTGAACATAATGCTGGTCATCTTAAATACGATGATAGGCGGTTATTTTAAACGTAAAATAGATACCAGGATTAAGGTGTGGAATGTGATTTTTGTCAATATTCATTCTTTTTGTAATCTGTAGCACAGAAAAGAGTAATTTAGAAATACAGGTTCTTAAAATGTGCTAATTCTGAAAGTCGATGGGCTGATACTTTTCTGTCTTTATGAAGTGATCGTGCTGTACTTAAATATAATTAAACAGAAGAGGCAACAGAGTAGAACCTCTCAACATCATCCCATAATGTCGATATTTGGTATTATCCCATAATTTTGTATTATATTTGCAAATATTCTAGGCTGTGTCTCAAAATATTAGCTGCCATTATGTGCACGTGCATTGCTGGTCATAAACTTCTAATGCACAGCTTGCCTCTGGGACGTTGCTTGAGAAACCTCAGTCGATTAGGTTTTCTCACTGCAAAATCAGAAATAGCATTTGATGATATTAAATGGAAGAAACATAGTATTGAATAAATTGGAGTAAAGTAGTTGAAGTTTGTGAGCTTGAGAATCTTCAAGCAGTTACATATATGCAGAACAATCCCCGTGTACTCTCAGAGGGCAGTCCCTGGTTTAAGAAAAGATTTGTTTTCACGTTTAGTAACTGCCCCTTTCTACCTTGACTTCCCAAAGCTACCTACAAATCAGATGTAGAAGACTTTGGTGTTTAAATATTAAAAAATTCTAGCTGTTACTTAAATATAGTTTTAAAACAGGAATAAAAGGCAGTTTAATAAGTTTACATTAATTTATTTGATAGTTAGATACTTAAAAGTTTTCAACTATGATCTGTCTCACAGAGAAAGCATAATTATTTAAATATATACTTTTAAAAAAGCAATTACTCATTTAGCTCGGCCAATGTTTTCCATAAAACACTGCAAAATTTGTGCAAGTTAAAACCCTGCTGTACAGTGGGGTAAAATTGATCAGAGTTAGACTGCAGACTTGAAGCTGGTTTTCGTGGTTTCTTTTTCACCAGAAATATATCCTGCTTAAATATGCTCAGGCTTTTCTGAACAGCCCATGAAAGGTGACAGGGATATTAACCTCCACTTCAGCCCTGGCCACTTCACTCAAGTCCTTGGCATTCAGGATCAGGAGCGAGGCTGGCTTTTGTCCCGGCCCGGGGCTCACCACCACACTCAGCACCACACCTGGGAATCACAAGGAAACAAGGCAGGTCTCAACACAAATGCTCTCTGGCCTACGGATTAAATAAGACTGAAATAACAGAGGATGAACTCTGTGGGCAAATAAAAAAAACATGTGATGAGGTTTCTTTTTCTGACTTTTCTACCCTCTGGCTAGGGGACCAACTGAAAGTTCCTTTGGAGTCTTCCCCCTGGGGGACAGGCTTCAGGGAGGGGGTGACCCTCTGTGTTTTTCTCATGCTACATTTTAGAGCATAGAGTTCTAGACTCCACCACCAGAGCACAGACGGTGCTCATTAAAGACTTGTCGAACGCCAGATCTGTGTCACTGCCTGTGACAGGAGTGTGACGCTTTCTCCTCCTACTGCGAAAACAAAATTGTGACGATTGAGTGAACATGTATATTAAAAGACTTTAAAAACACCAAGACCTATTATACCGACAATTTCCAAGATTTATCCGGAAACAGACTTCTTCCCAAAAGGAAAGAAAGAAAAAAAGAAAGACAAACCTTTTGCACTTTTGCTGAATGCACAGTGTGCCACAGTTACTTAGCTCACTTCTTTACCCATCTTTTATTTCCAGGTGTGTAATCTAGCGCCCTGTCTCAGCTAGTTAAAGATTAGCTTGGATGGATGCTGGGTCATTGAGTTGCTGGATTGTAGGCTATGGCCTCAACTTGCTAAACGAATAAACCAAAACTAGAGCTACAGAGCTGTGCTCCCATTCTCTTCTAGCTTCCAGAGCTCTGTTTCTTTCCTTAGAACTCTCTCCTTTTTAGAAATACATCTTGATCTGGAAAGGCCAACGTGTAGCGTTCCTGCTGCCACGATTCTCCCTCCTCCTCCTCCTCCTCTAGAGCAGACTCTGATGCTGGCTCCTGACACCAGATGGTGCTTTAGCGCTTTTCACTCTGGAAATTAACAAGTCCTCATCACAAGATGAAACTTATTTCCAAGTAAGTTTAAAGTCTTTAGTGCCGTCCATTTGTGGATTTTTTTTTTTTTAATACTGGGGGATAATCAACCTAACTCCTCCCTTCAGGAGCACACAGAGTTCCAGCAGGAAGGGGGTGTGGATAAGATCATTACCATCATCTTCTTCCAAGGCATCTGGGTGGGAGACAAAGATGGGCTCCGACGGGTAGGACTCCGGCTCCTGCCACACCCAGGTTTCTTTAGTTTTGACATTCAGCTTACAGAGCTGCTTGGAAGAAAGGAAAAACAACAGATCCGTCAGGCAGTGCCAGTCTCACTAGACTCACCTGTGAGCCAAGCGCCATCCCCAGGTTATTGAGAGGATTGATTACCCTGTCCGGGACAAAGTTATTCAAGCCAAGTCCGTATGCGAATGTGTAAGGTTTCCCACCATACTTCCGGTAGTTGATTTGAGGAAACTCAAATGCTGCAGATTAGAGCACATAGTTAGAGACCCTCGGTTAGTCTCTGGGAGTAGCAGCACCTATGTTTCCTTCCGAGGAGTTTTCTCAGGGTCGTCTTACCCTGCCGAGGTCCTGAGAAGAGGACCTCAGGTTCCAGCCAGATGGTGTCATCGCTGCGCAGGATGGCAGTGGCCGTGGTGTTGGGGAGCGTGACTAAGTTCTTGCCTGTGTCAGCCTGAGGATGAGGGGAACAGAGACCTCAGTGAGCAACTGGCTGTGCAGACTTTCCCAAGTTAGGTCTCCTGGACTCCTTCCTTTGGTCAATGTGCAGGGAGGACGATTCCAGGAGACCGTCGGCCAGGGAGCCCCGTGTGCCCGGGACTGTGCTAATCACGGCTCGTGGCTCACAGGGAAGTCACCTAGGTCCTCACTGTGCTCATCTGCAAGCCAGGACTGTCCTCAAAGGAAAGTTAGGGTTCTGAGGAAGGACCTTTGGAAAAAATAGATAACCAATAGGTAAAACTACAGATGAATATTTTCCATGGAACAGCAAAAGTTTTGACCGCCTGAGGGGTGAAGGAGTGTTTATCTCTTATATGGTTAGGAAATATTTTGGTTTTGTTTGAGAAAGCTGATGTAGTTTTGTTGTCAAAAAGAAAAAATACATGGAAAAATCATTGGATCAGATGTTTCTAGAGACCTCTTTCCTCATGCATGCATGGGCATGTGTATGTATGTGGACACACACGACTTTTTAGATGATTCTATGGTAATAGTGGATGCCATGATTTTTTTCTAAAACCATATAGTATCTATTTATTAATGCTTTTATCAAATACTTGATTATAATTTTAAAATTCCAGACTCTATTCTATTTGGAATATTTCAGAGGGTAAAATCCCTGTCCTTGTGAAGCTTGCGTTCTGCTTAAGAAAGTTTAATAATAAATACCCTGAGTAGGCCCCAGTGGTGCACCTGAAATCCCAGCACTCTGGGAGGCTAAGGTGGGAGAATTCCAAGCTGGAGTCCAGCTTGTCAAATGCAGAGACTTAGCAAGACACTGTCTCTCACTAAAAACTAAAAAGGGATGGAGACGTAGCTTTGTGAGAAGACCTTGAACCCAATCCCAGTACCACACACACACACACACACACACACACACACACACACACGCAATATGGTGTGAAATACACCATGAATGTGGAGAGAGAAATCAAGGAGAGGATAGGAGAGCAGAACAAGTGAAAGGCTGGTGGACGGAAATTTTATCAGGTGGTTGGTGTCGACCTCATGCTCAAAGCAACATTTGAGAGAAAACCCCGAGAGGATGCAGAGACAAACTCAGGCGCTCAAGCAGGGAGAACAAGGAGTGTAAAGCCTGAGGAGGATGTTCAATGTGCTGGAGAAGCATCAAAGAGACCTGTGGGGTGGCCACGAGCCTGGGGTGGAGAAAGGGAGAGGCCGGGAGAAATCCCGGGGCCAGGCTGTGTGGGCACCTAGGTCACAGTGAGGACTTGGGCCCCCAGAAGCCACGGGAGAGCTTCGAGCAGAGGAGGGCGGTGCTGTCATTGTGAAAGGAATCACTCTGCTCATCAGAGCAAGGAGCCGCTCTTCTGCTGAGTCCTCCCCGGGGTAGGGAGGCTGCAAGAGTGGAGTCAGGGGGACCAGCTCGTCCTACACTGGTCGAGTCCAAGGAAAACTGTATCTGGCCAGACTGGTGGCAGTGGAGTCAGTGAACTCTGAAGAGGATTCCCTGATGGGCAGGAGGAAGATCAGGGGAGACAGCGCACAGAGCACCACGGGCTTGGACCTGGACACTTTTAACAGCCGGTGTTGGACTTGGAGTGTCATGTTGCAAGGCCCTGATTCCAACCCCAGCATTGCCGATGTCCCCCTCACATGTTGGCCTGGTCACCATAAAGATAAGGATGGCACTGTCACCATAAAGATAAGGATTACTGCACGTTGGGAAAGGTGAGAAATTCAAGTCTCCTCTTATTAAGCTCGAGAGGTCTGCCAGCTTTGCAGAGACGCAGGGTTGGTAGAAGGTTAGAAGGACTCGAGTTGAAGGAAAAGTGGGCTGTTACATACAGGCTACTCTAGAACACTGGTCTTGGAAAGAGAATGAGCACACAAACCGACCACAGGAGGGCAGCGAGGGCTGCGTGCGGGCGCCCTCCACCCAGAGGAGGCTGTGGGGTGGCTGGACGGGGCGAAGAGAGCCGGAGCCTGTAAGAGCCCGGTGTGAGCGAGCCCCTGGGAAGGCGGGAAGGGAGGACGCGGGCGCGGGGAGGCCGGGAGGGATGGGCTCGGGGTGGGAGGACGGCTGGTTCAGCGTCTGAGCGCAGATGCTGGTGGGCGGCAGAAGGCTGCGGTCCTTTCTGGTTTCCTCCATTTGTTTGAGGGGAGCAGGAGCACCCTCCTCGTCCACATCTGAGAGTGGAGGAGGGCGGTGGGAGGTGGTAACAGTTTGCAGACAGGAGGGCGATCCGAGGTGTTGTCAGCGCGGGTACTTTGAGGGGGCGCTGAACCCTGAGAGCTGAACAAACGCCCTGCCACTGCACCCTGACAGTGATCCTCGTTACTGGACATTGAATATAAACCAATGTGCACGCTGAGGTCCCGGAATTCAGGGCTAGGAGAAGACCTGGGGGGAAGCGGAGGTAAGTGGAGGCAGCCACAAGGGTGCAGCCGTCCAGAGGGCTGGGTGTGCACGCAGGTGGCGCTCGGGTTAGCGGAAATGATATTAAAAATGGGGGGGATTTTAAGCGGGAATGGAGGAGAAATGGGATGGAAGAAGAAAAGAAGGAACAATGGCTTCTGAATCAGCTCCAGGCAAGGGCTGAACCCTGGGCAGGGGAGAAACTTCCTCCCGAGGAAATCTCTATCAAGAGATCGATGCCCGAGAACAAGCCAGATTTTGGTTAAAGAAAAGGGACAGAACATTTTGGAGTAGGGATGAAGGGGATTTTTCTGGTCGTTCACTAAGAATCAAGAGTAAACAGTGGGAGATTTTCAGGACAGGTAGGAATGGGAGGTGGGAAGCAGCCCCGAGTAGATTTTATGAAACGAGTTCTCGGGACTCTTAGTGGTGACCCGGGGAAGAATTTGTGTGTGTTTACATCTCCACACACACTCATCTAGTGAGCGAGGATGCCTATGTCAACATTTCCACTATGTCAATTTTAAGTCGAATTATTTTACTATTTTATCTTGTTATTTTTTTATTAAATTTGGTTTTAATACCAGAAATCTATAACACTACTTTTGTTTTCCTCAAAAAACCTACATCTTTGTTTTTAGTTCCCTTTTTTGGTTTGAAACAGAGACATTTATTCTTTGCCTTGGCAGTCTCACCACTGGCTGTCTATCCTGCTGAGATATCCACACATACATGAAAAACATACGTACAAAGTTATGTCTTGCGCCATCATTTGTAATTAGACAAAGATCAGAAGCAATCCAGCACTGACCGGCAGTGAGGGCTGCGTTGGATAAACAGCGTATGCTCACAAATAGTACACTTTGCCCTTGGAAAATGCAATACATACTGTGTGAAACAGTATATTCTGATAAATACTCCATATATATTGTTAAATTAAAAAAAAACTTTGCTGTGGCTATAGAAAGTGGAGAGTTGGATATGAAAAGATAAAAGAGAATGAGCAATAAAGATTATGTAATTGTACATATGTCCACATTGGTATTTTCTTGTATTTGCATAAGCAAGGATATATTAGTAAAAGCTGCACACAGGAAACTGGGTGGGGGATGGAGTGGGATGATTGGAGCTCACCACGTCTTGCATTGGTTCTCTGTCTTTACGCTTTCCCAGCTGACTAGAGCTATGGGCACAGCAGCTCCTCCCTCCTTCCCTATCAGATGGCAGCTCCTCTTCCTGGCGACGAGGGCTCTCTGGTGGCTCCTTCTGGGTCTTTCTACCACTTTCTGTGCAGGGATGTTTCCTGAGCTACTGTGCCTGGCCGTCTGTTTTCCTGGTACTTCCTGGCTATCAAATTCATCATTGTTTGGTTTCTTCCCTTCCACCACTCTCATCTACTGGTACATCTTTGATGATGATGGCCATGCTAATAACTATCAGCTTTTCTTCTGTTCAGAAACCTTCCTTTCCGTTAAAGCACAAGGATGATCATGATTTAGAAAGATCCTTCCTCTTCCTTTCATTCTGAAGTGTGGTGATTTAACTGCCTCAGTCAGCTGGGATTTTACGGGCACTCACCTCCATGCAGGCGTAAGGGAAAGGGGTGAGCGTGCTTAGGGTTCCCAGCCAGCTCGGGGAGGTAGCTCAGACTCTCAATCCCAGCCCTCAGGGGACAGGAGGACCATGGGTTTGAGGCCAGCTTGAACTCATAGGGAGGGCTTGTCTCAGAAAAGCAAAACCAACTAAATAAATAAACAAAAAACCCGACCGATGGTTCACTGAGAACTCTGTTCTGCACCCCGGGTCCTCGCATCCCAGTGACTTACTGAACGTACTGGCGATGGCAAGCGCATCATCTTTTAACTCCACGTGTATGAAACAAGTCTTGCTCTTTTCCTTGCAAACCAACCCCTCCAGCTCCTGATCAGCGTACTGAACCATCATCCGCTCCACTGCTCAGGGCAGAAATCAGGAAGTCGTTCTGAATTCCTTCACGTACGGCTGGATACCGCTCAACTCTGTACCTTCCTTTCTCTCTCAATCGCCATTTCCATGTACTCAAGTGTTTATCGCCTTTTGTGCTCACATATCGATGCTGTGCTAGGGCTCCTACCCTCTCCATCCTCCCTGCTGTCCTCCACAATGTGACCTGGGTGACCTTTCGGAAACACAGACCTGACCACATCATGCACACTCTGCACGCTTGGAATCCTTCAGTGGCTCTTTATCTTTTACAATCACCCAGAGACTCATAAAGCCACTTAAAATACCTCTCCAACCTATTTTTCTAGTCCCTCTGCCCAGCACCCACCTCCTCAGTGCTCCTGATAAACCAGCCTCAAAGACTACTTACATTTCTACATTAGGTCTTGCTTTTTAAACTTCGTCTTGCTTTTGTAAAAGCTCTTCTGCCTGTGCGGAGAGCCTGACCTCAACTTGCTCCCCTTTCTCATTCTTCATAGGACTTACAAGCTTGCATAAGAGCTGTAATATCTAAACTGGCTTCATTTTCCACTGCATCTGACCTAAGCCTCTGATCCCACGTCGCATGTTCCATGCAGCTGTCTCAGCCCCTTTTGTGCAGCTGGGACCACTAAGACCTACCAGAGCGTGTCGCGTTGGTTTTCTATAAATCTGAAAAGACCCACTAGAGGACGAAATGCATTAATAGCATTGGATAGTTGTAGGGAAGTCTAACCTTTCCCTCTGAAGGTTCGGTAACTATACTCACAAGAGAAAAGACACACAAATTTCACATGTATTTATATGTGAAAATTGTAAATTTTTTTTGTTTTGACTGGCATTTCTATCACACTGGACATTCTAGATGGTACTATTATTATTCTAAGAGGGCAGTCACTGTACACAGGAAAGAAAAGCTATAAATAAAGAGATGACTGTGTTGGGGCAGGAATGTGAAACCCCCAAACGAGCCACTTTGGAGCTCAAACTGAGAGGACTGGGGAGAAGCCAGTGCAGGGAAGGGCTTTCCCCAAGTTGTCTTATTTCCCTCAAGACCAGATTCACCAAGGAGCAACACAGCCTTTCCATCATCTTGTGGAAACTCCATTTCCCAAGGAAGAGTACGCTTCTATTGAGGAGGAAGATCTAAACTCAGATACTGAGCTGGGGGGCCCAGGCCCCAGAACATGGCTTCACGCTATTGTTCCTTCTTCAGCCTCATCTATCTTCCCCCAAAATCAATTCTCCTCCTCCTCCAGTGCCTACAGCACCCCACCTGCACCCTCAAAGGGACTATTCAAGTCTCATCTCTCTGGCTTCTTTTTGAATGCCGTGTTTTACGGGGTTCTTGGGTACCTGCACACATTAAGAGATTTGTGTGTCTTTTCCCTTGCTAGACTGCTGGCAATTTCAGTCACCTTCAGAGAGAAACTCTGACTTTGCTACAACTGTCAAATGCTATTAATGCTTTTTGCCCTCTAGGATATTTCCAGATTTATAGAAAACTAAAACAATGTGCTGAATTCCCAACAAGGATACTTTTGGTGATTGGTTTCTCTAGAAGTTCAAATTATTTATTAAGTCTTTCTGTTATTGGCAAAAAATCTCAGGCACCAGTGAAGCTGCATAACTCAGGCAGAAAGGATTCTGTAACTGAGAGAGTGGTGGATTTAGAATCACAAAGCCTGGTCCTCATCCTGGCCTGGCCAAAGTTCACTTTTGCTAAATTACATTTTCTGAGCTTTAGCTTCCTCATTTGTAAGAGGAGAGAAGTTTATTTATTTATTTATTTTATTATTATTATTATTGTGCTACCAGGGATCAAACTCACAACCTCACACCTGCCAAGCAGGCACTTAAGCCACTGAGCCAAACTCCCAGCCCTAGTTTTTTGAGGCAGGGTCGCACTATGTATCTCAGGTCAGCCTTGCTCTCATGTTGTAGCCCAAGCTGGCCTCGAACTCACAACGTTCCTCCTACCTCAACCTCCCAAGTGCTGGGATTAAAGGCGTGCGCCACCAAGCCCAGTTTGAGAGGAGTTTAATTAGTTTTATTTTTAATGTTCCTTCCAACTTTGAAGTTTTGAGACTTTATATGAAAACATGAAGTAAGACAATGATTCCTGAGAAAGAAGAAACATTCCGGTTACATCTGAAATCTGCGGAGCAAGACGTTACCTTGTCGATGTTCAGAGGAAGCACGTATCTCCTAACTTCAGGTTGAGGAGCTTTGCTGGCATTTTTTTTCACCTCTTCCCAGTTCTCACGTAAATTGGCTAAATATAAGTAATTATAAACAAATTCAAATCTGCAAAAACAGGAAACCAAGCATGAACACAATTACACATAATTGTAGAGAGATGATTCATAGCTTTTAAAATCATGTGTTCTTTATTCCACAATCTGAACTGCTAAAACACAGGTATTTTAGAGTTATTGCCTACAGCTCATGCTGGGCAAAAAAACAAAGAAGCCAGCCTCATGGATGTGTTTAAACTGGAGCAGCCTTAGGTACCTCCTGATCTGCTCTTCTGTCACTACTATGCTGCCTCTCTTTGCCAGTTCCAGAGTGAGTAGTGTTCTAGACACCCTGGAGATCTCATCAGGGTTAAGTCAAGTTTAAGTTCACTTCTCAGACCACAGAATCCTTTATTTTCAAGTCTGGTTTACAGACCCAGTTGGTTTTCAATCATTCCCCAAGGCTTAGATGCCCAGTTTGTGCTTCTGATGCCCTACACCTCCCCGCTGCTTTTCCAATTGCATCTCTTGACTCTTGTTTTTTGAGATGCAACTCAGTTACATCCTGAGGGCAGCCACTCTGTAAAAGCCTCCTCATTTCCAGAAGCAGCCAGAGCTGACTCGCTTCTCCTGCTGCTCATTCTTACCCTTTCCAGCAGCAGAGATCCACAATCAGAAACTCGCGGTCTTCGTAGGTGTTGATGTGGTGGAAGAGATTGAAAGGAGAGGTCCTGTATTTGTTATTGAGGTACTTCCTTCTTTTCTTGTCCGCGACATGAAGCCAGACCTTGAACAGTAAAATATTTTGATACATTTAAAAGGGGGACAATTGCACATCACGAATCACACCTTCGAAATCACAAACTGGACAGATCCAAATGACTTACCCCCATGGTTTCATTGGACTCAAAGCAGTCCATATAGTTGGTTCCCCACAGACTCCATGAAGACAGGAACTTGAACAGGTTAATTTTGACTGGTGTCTCCACAAAGACGATGTAGTTGGGAGTCAGACCAAAGCTGTTCAGAAACACCAATGGGCTTCAGAAACACTCCAGACACACTAAGCTACCTTATCTTTGACAAAGGTGCCAAACACATTCACTGGAAGAAAGATAGCCTTTTTAATAAATAGTGTTGGAAAAACTGGCTTTCCACATGCTGAAGATTAAGATTAGACCCATATCTTTCACCATGTACTAAGTTAAAATCTAAATGGATTAAAGATCTCAACATTAAAACAGAAACATTAAATCTGCTGGCAGATAGAGTAGGTAAAACTCTTGAAGACATTGGTGTAGGCAAAGACTTTATGAATAAAAGCCAGACTGCATAGGAATTATCACAAAAAATCAACAAATGGGATCTCATCCTACTGAAAAGCTTTTACACAGCAAGAAAAACCACCAATGGTGTGAAGAGACAACCCACAATCTGGGAGAAAATGTTTGCTAACTGTCCCTCAGATAAAGGATTAATATAAAAAACCTTTAAAGAACTTAAAGAAATCAGTCCTCCAAGATTTAAAGACCCCATCCAAAAATGGGCATCTGAGATGAACACACACTTCTCAGATGAAGAATTACAAACAGCAAATAAATACGTGAAGAAATGTTCAACAACACTGGCCATTCGAGAGATACAAATGAAGGTAACACTGAGATTCCACCTCACCCCAGAATGACTAGTATTAAGAAGTCAACCAATAACAAATGTTGGAGGGGCTGTGGGCAAAAAGGAACCCTTCTCCACTCTTGGTGGGAATGCAGGCTGGTGCAACCACTGTGGAAGTCAGTGTGGAGATTCCTCAAAAAGCTAGGATTGGAGGTCCCATTTGACCCAGGTATTCCCCTTCTGGATATCTTCCCAAAAGAATTAAAAACATCCTACCACAGTGATATATGTGCACCTATGTTCATAGCTGCCCAGTTCCTAACAGCTAGATCTTGGAAACAACCTAAATGTCCCTCAACTGAGCAATGGATAAAAAAGATGTGGTATTTCTATATAATGGAATACTACTCAGCTATAAAGAATGATAAGCTAGACATTTTCACTTTTAAATGGATGAGTACTGAAAATATACTTCTCAGTGAACTAAATAAGTCACACATATGTAACCATCGCATTTTTGCACTGGTGTGATGAACTGAAACAAAATCTATCTATATATAAAAATTAGTTAAAGAAAAAGAATTTTGAGTGAAAAGTTTTCTCAGGGTCATCTTTAGATTTCCTTTGCAATGTGAAATGTTTATTTGAAAACAATAGAGCAGTCAACAAAAAAGATAGTCATATAGCAGGTTTCTCTTTATCCACTGAGGCAATTTTTTGGATCATGTTTCACGTCTATACTTTTTATCCTAAATAATTTCTGTGAATATAATAATATGCAATGTGCTGATGACTGTTACTCTCTTATTGGCTGGTCGTGAAATTGTTTGGTTTTGGTTTCTTATTTTCCTTTTGTTTAAAAAAAAAAAGAAACACAAATGGGCTTGTGAACGGAAGGGGGTGATTCCCAAACTACAAAGAAATAAGACCCCATACAGGTATGCTTGGTTATTGAATCACCAGTGCCTACTTGAAATTAATTATGTTTAAATTTAGATTTCTGCAAGAGAATGTCATGACCAGATTGGTATCAAAGGCAGGCAAAGCTGATCTTTCAACTCCAGTTCTGCAGGTGGTTTGTAGCAGGCCTCCTAGTTACCTGTGGACATACGACGGCTTGAATCGGTCACTGCAGGGGAACTGTACCACGATCTCTGACTTGCTTATTGGGTCTTCCTTGTCTGAAAGAAAGTGGTATCAAAAGGCTTTGGAAAAGCCTTTTGCTTTTTAAAATACAAGCGAAGAATTACATTTTCAGGTATCTATATTTTCAGATTGTAGTTTCATTTTCTCGGCCATTGGCGTATCTTAGTGAAATTTCATGCAGAGTTGTAATCACCCAGGAAAACCCAAATAGCAGCAGATTTGGAAAAGTGCACTCCAGCAAGAGTGTTATGAAAT